>WOXC01009592.1:1087500-1177281 GCA_011680675.1 Gymnobelideus leadbeateri
AAATGCTTAACTACAGCTTCTCTTAGGGGAAAAATGTAGGTGAATCTTCATTACTAACATTTTCTCCATCACTTTGTTAAATATATACAATCAACAAAACAATAAATCAAGCCCTGAATTATAACATTTGCTGATTTCAAAGGTTTTAATGCTCACATTGAAAATTTGATAATTGGCTTTCAATATCAGGTTCAAGCTTTTTCCAGCATACCCCTGCTCCAAGATCCTTCCTGCTTCTAAATCTAGAAAGGTTCCTTCTATCCTTCCAATTCTATGTTGTAAGGTCCCTTCTGGCAAAGACATTTAAAAGTCACTCCCAGTCTAATATTATATAACTTTACAGCAAGAATGCAGGGGTGCTTTTCTGTGGCCCATATTACAGCAAGCAGCAATTTTCCCTAGAGAATTTTGTCACTGCTTAGGTTAACTTTTGCTTATTATACCAGGTTACTGGAAAGCAATGAAACTGCCAAGAAAGGGCCATGACTAGGAGTCCCACTAAATGGAAAGGATCTTGAAAGCACCAGAGCTGTGGGCAAGCAAAGTATGAGGTTGAGAAGGGTAAAAGTAAAAAGGTAAAGAATTCATTGGTCTAGGGAGTGAGAAAAATATCAGCACGCTGAGAGTCATGGAATCCATCCTGGAGAACAGGATTGGGAAACTGAACATAAGATAGTTGCTGTTTGTTTTTGGCCCTGTTTTGTCTAGGCTTTGGAGAACAGGTCTCCCTATGATGAATTCATGGTTGTTGTTTTCATTCATCTCTTAGTCCCATGCTGATCAGGCTCTCATGCCCCCCATTTATCAGTAAATGCTCTCCAAATGAGTTTTGTCATGGTGAGCCAGCAACCATCACAGAGGAAAAAGATAATTCATTCACTGAACTTAGGTATCTTATTGAGGTTTATCAAGAACATTTCAGTCAGTCAGAGAAAGTATTGTGATGCCAGAAAAAGAAAGCACTTCAATATCATGGTGTCATGTCTCCAATAGGTATCTAGGAAGCATTTGTGTTACCAAATCAAACTCATGGACATGTCAACACCAAAAATGGTTCCCCACTTTTCCCATTTTTACATGATAGATTTCAACTCTGACATATGTCAATGGTGCCTCACAAGTGTTCCTCAATTTCCATAAGGTGCAGAGAAAAGACTGGTGGGGAGGCAGGGTATTATTTGTTTCTTCTATTCGAAGATTTATACTTTGATGTCTTTGAATATGTGTTTGACTGAGAGGTGAAGGAAAGAGAAAAGGAAAGAGTTGGACACATCTTATGGCTGACTTTAAAATTTGATTATCCGTTGTTTCTTTGCTAAGTACTGGAGAAAAAAATTATTTGGTCACTCCCCATATTCCGAGAGCTTAAGTGTTTGTTCTTCTACAGAGACAACTCTCACTCTTTGGAAATATGCTCAGGGAATACAAGTTTAGCAAAAGAATAAATTTGCCACAAAATATGTTCATGAACTTAATTTCTGACGTGAATAAGTTCTCCAAAGCCTATCTCTAGGCTTGAAATATTATCTATAAAAGTGTGGTAGTATTTTATCTTTTTGGAAGTCATACATCTATGTGGTTGATTAACACGTAATTGCTAGGGGTTAGAAGAAGCCCTAGAATGTGGGACCAAGTGAGCACAAGCTATATTCTTTCCACATATAGGCCTGTATATAGGCTTCTACTGAACTAAAATCCTGGTTGAGGCCTCACATAAGCCATTACCTGGGGTATAAGGTAGAATTGGCAAGAGCTAAGAAATAATAGGTTATAGGGGTGGAAAAAAAGAAGAGAAAAAAACTCAAAATATTTTCTATAGAGGAAGAAGACAAACATTTAATAAGAACCTATTATGTGACAGGCACAGTACTAAGTAAGCAATATATAATTATTATCTCATTTGATCTCATAAGACAATAATATCATCTTTGTATTCCAAGGATAGTCAGATGATATGACTGAACATAAGTGAATAACTTAGGAAGGAAAGTTAGTGAAGGGCTTGGGGATTTCCAAAGGAGAATTTCTGGAATTTATGACCTTTCCCTTGAACTTAGATCCAAAAGATTTGCATTCAAGTCATAACTTTCCACTTACCATTTGGACGAACTAACTCATCTTTTTGAACTACAATTTTCTTACTGGTAAATGGGACAATATTATTGTACTATCTATCATATGGTCGGTTATTGAGAGGATCAAATGAGATAAGACATGTCAAGTGTTTCGTCATCCATAAAGTCCTATGGAAATGTGAGCTGCTTGAGTTATTTTTCTTCTCCAGTTTACCTCACACACACACACACACACACACACACACACACACACACACACACACAGTCTCCATCCACCACTGTATAGTATAGTGAAGATATTTAAAACATATGAGCAACTTAATTTGCTACAGTGTGTGGGCATCCCAGACTTCAAGGTATATACAGAATAGTTGTTACATTTCCCTCACTAAAGTCTTAAGAAGGTTCATCGTTGCTAGATACAGGATGACAGAAATGGAAATATGTCTCTATTAACACATTGTTAATCTCCAGTACAATCTATATTCTTTGAGGGCAGGAGCTGTTTTCCATTTTATCTATGAATCCCTAGTACCTAGTACAGTTTCTTGCACACAATAAGGGATTAATAAATTCTTTTGGGATTAGAACTGCCAAATATATATAAAATGAAGTACTAGGAAATAGGTAAGTAAAATATAGAGAAATGCCAGCAAAATCCCTCATATACCAACATAAGGTTAAAGTTACAATGCACGAATATAGACTAATTTATTATCTGGTCAGTGTAAGAAATGCTGAGACAGCTAGATGGCTCAGTGGGCCTTGAGTAAGGAAGGCTTCTCTTCCTGAGTTCAAATCTGGCCTCAGAAACTTAGTTGTGTGACTCTGGGATAGTCGCTTAACCCTCTTTGCCTCAGTTTCCTCATCTGTAAAACATGATAGAGAAAGAAATGGCAATCTACTCTAATATCTTTGCCAAGAAAACCTCAAAAGGGTTCATGAAGAGTTAGCGTGCCTGAAAAAAATGTTAAAACATGGAACTCCAAGTATGTTACTGACCAGTCCTAGGAAGTTGCATGAACAACATAGAGGTTAAATGACCAACCTGGGTGATACAGCTAATACCTTGGGGCAGGATCTGAATCCTGCTTTTCTAAATTCCAAGCCTAGAACTCTACTCACTAAATCAAGTAGCACTCCTATTGAATGAACATTCTCAAGTTAACAATATGACATTCCAAGCTCAGTACCATAATAGGAGCCAAGCAAATCATAAAGATAATAAATATTGTAGGACTTGAGAAAAGGGAAAGATCATATCATTGTAAACTGTAACACTCAAGGAAGGATTCATGGAAGGAAATAAGACTTTAGCTAGGCCTTGAAGGATGAATGAGAGTTAGCTAAGCAAAGAACACAGTGAAGAGCTTTCTGATCAGGAGGAATGGCATGAGCAAAGGCCCAGTCTAACACGAATGCCACCTCCTTCTCTCATCTCCACTATGCATAGCAACCCTTGCAAAGCACCTCATTTGGGCCTCTGTTGGACTTTTCATGTAATACTATATATTATAGTTTCTGTATACATGTCATACTCCTATACACACATGAGAGTGAGGACAGGACACCATCTAAAGTTTCTCATCCCTAATATCTAGTATACTAGGTGCTTAAAAAATGTTTATTGAATTCAGTGGAAGGCAATTATATTGAATTGCATGAGGTGGAATGGAATTAATAGGGGAATGAATGAGGTCTGCTCAGATCTGGGGATATAAAATACTTCACAAACCTGAAAACTCTATATAATTGCCAGTTACTATTATTGATCTATAATAATATTAACCTATCATTATTTTTAACTTACAGCTACCAGGCCACTGGTCTGGTGATGGCTTCATTCTCTGAGCCTTCTACTGTACTCCTACTGAACCCAAATTATGTTTATAAAGTAGTACAAGAGTGTGCTAGTAAATGTTTAATAACTGGACTTTCCAAGAAAAAATGCACAAACATTTTTTAAGATTTTTATCTACATTGTTACCACTGTCTTAAGTCTAGAAAATCAATAAAACAATAAACCAAGCCCTGATTTATAGAAATCAATGATTTCTGAGGGGTAAATGCTCATAGTGAAAATTTAATAATGGATTCTCTCAAGACATTTAGAGTTCGCTCCAGTACACCCCTCACTCAAAACAGTGTGACTGAAGCAGAGGGATCTTTGAGGAAAAATGGTTATTGAACTTGCCCAAAACATGATTGAACAAGGAAATGTGCCCAGATGGGTGCTAACATGATTTTGGTGCTGGTTAATTGCACTGATTCCATGAAAAATAAACTGCCTGCATTCCTCCAAATTTTATTAACTTGAGTTAATAATGCATGGATTCATGATGGATTGAGAAACTTCACCCAGACTTGGATCTTTTGGGGCACCCTCTTTATTTCAAAGCCTCTTCCACAGAGGGAGGAAGAAGAATTTCATGTTCTTATTAAAGACTAGACCCAAAAGACAAAAGCTTATTCTTATTATACTATATGAAAAATGATCAATGATTAAGGACATCATTACTAATTTCTAATTTTAAACAATTTAGTGGAAGACTACATAAGTCATGGAGGGGATATGCTCGACGTCGCTGGAGGGATGGCCTGCATTGAAGAAACTGTGGGTGCTTGAAGTAAGTAGAAAAGTTATATCCCAAAAAACCTAAGGGGTGAAAATATAGGTTAAAAAGACAAATGGGCAATTTGTTTTCTCTATGCCTGACTCTTCATGGGTTGAGAACATTGAGTTATTCCTTTAGTGGCTTCCTATAATTCCAATATTAAAACTAATAGACTGTGGAGGGTTCAGACTCTCAAACTCCCGGGTATTAACATGTTCCAATCCCATATGCTTCTAAAAGTCAATTTCAAACAATAGGAAATTCTCTACTTAGAAGGAGAGTAAAATGTATGCATTATAAAATTTGAGAGACTGTATTGTGTTTCCTATCACTTCTGCCTTTGCCCAGATCAGAGCAGGATTAACCTTCACACTATGACCTGGGCCTTTATGGGAGTATCAAACAAGGAAGAGAACAAAGAGTGTCTGCTCTAAGATCTAATCTTGCCTTGGTATCATCGGCTCACTACTGTCATTATCTCTGATCTCTTAGATTCACAACCTTGCCTGCTAGAGCTATAGTACATGCCTGACGTTTCCTATTCTGGATGACTTCTCTGGGCTTGTCCTTTTGCCTGCTAACTAGCCTGTGGAATCTTCTGGACCCTTCTAGCATGGTTTGGTGCAATTGTTCCAAATGCACTGGTTGAATCCTTTAGGGGATGGAGCACAAAGTCAGAGCAAGGGGTCCACGAATCCACATGTGCACCCAACTTTGTTATTTTGATCTGTATTTAGCTACAATAAAATATGCTCGCTAATATAAACAAGCAAGTGTACCTTATGTAGACTGAATTTCAAATGTATTGCAAACATATGTATTGCTATTTTTCAAAAAATGTAGATGCTATTGTGATTAATAAAAAAGCAAATTTAAAATTGCTAATATATTCATAGCAGCTTTTTGTAATGTGCTTTTTCAATTATATAGTAATGGCACAATTTCTATCATCTGGGATATGGTCTCTGAATTAATTTTTTTTAATATTACAAGGGGCCTCATGATCCAATAGTTTGGAAACCAAAGGTGTAGTAGAAAAAACACTGCATTTGGAGTCAGAAATTCTGGATCTAAATCCTGATTCAGGTATGGGACCTATGTGACTATCGTGTAGTCGGTTTCTTTATCTGTACAATAAACAGTTTGGACCAGGTGGTCTCTAAGGTCTCTTGTAGTTCTAAACCCTATGAGATTCTCTTCCAAGCCTTGTTTTCTTCTCATTACTTCCACATTGCCCCTTCCTTCTCCTTCTCAGCTGAAGCTTATGCTTTGTACGTCACTGAAATAAAAAAGATTAGAATTTGAATCAAAAATTTCAAACTCCAAATAGTTTGCATTTTCTGAGAGTTCCCTCTCCTCCCCTTCTCTTCATCTCAAATCCTTCTGTCACCATCCCCCATTATTTTCTGCTTCACTTCAGTCTCAGATGAAGAGGTGGACATTCTTGCTTAGATCATCTCCCCTCCATGCACCACTAAATCCTATTCCTCTTTTGTCTTTTCTAGCAAATAACCCACATCCCCCCTCTCTTTCTCTCCCTCTATCTCTCTCTCTTTCATCTCCATCTATCCCTCCCTCTTTCCTCTCTTTTCTCTTCTCTCATTCTCTTGTCTCTGTCTCTTATCTCTACCTTTCTGTGTCTCTACCTTTCTCTGTCTCTCTGTCTCTATCTTTGTCTCTGTTTGTCTCTCTCTTTTCTCTCTCTCTCTCTCTCTCTCTCTCTCTCTCTCTCTCTCTCTCTCTCTCGTCTCTATATCTTTCTGTCTTTGTCCCTCTGTCTCTGTTTCTGTCTCTGTGTCTCTCTCTGTATTATGTCTCTCTGTCACTGTCTCTCTGTCTCTGTTTCTCTTTCTATATCTCTCTGTCTCTCTCTTTTCTCTCTCATCTCTCTTCTTTCTCTCTCTTCTTTTCTCTCCTCTCTCATTCTCTCTTATCTCTATCTATGTCTCTTTGACCTTCAGTCTTTCTTTACTAATTGTCTACAAACAGCCTCAGATATCCCCCTTAAAAAAAACTTTCAATAGAATCTATTATCATGACCAATAAAATCATTCTATGTTAGTCTTCCCCTTTTCAGCTAAATTTCTTGAAATAAAAAAATCTATTCTCAGAGCCTCCTCCAATTTCCTTTCTTCTAAACTCTCTGCAATCTAGCTTTGGAATCATCACTCACCTGAGTCTCCTCTCTCCAAACTGACCAATGCTCTAAATTGTTAGATGTAATGGCCCTTATATCAATTCTCATTCTATTTTACATCTCAGAAACATTTGACACTGTTGTTCACCCTCTGCTTTTGCATATTTCATCTTTTCTGACACTGCTGTGTTTTGGTTCTCATCCTACTGGTCTGGCCTCTCCTCATCTCTTTTATTAGAGATTCATGTATATTATGCCTGTGAATTCTGCATTCCCTCAAGGTTCTCTCTATATCCCTTCACTTGGTGATCTCATCAACTCCCATGAATTCAATTTTCATCTTTATGCTGATGATTCTCAGATCTATGTATCTAGCTGTGCCCTATCTCCTGTCCTATATCACCAAAAATCGACTAGTGGACATTTCAGTTTGGAAGTTCTATAGGCATCTCTAACTCGACATATCCACCATGCCATTAACATTTCCCTGCCAAATCTACCCCTCTTCTAAATTTCCCTATTACTTTCAAGGACGCCACCATTCTTCCAGGCAATCAGACTTGTAATTTCAGTGTCATCCTCTATTCTTTACTCTCATTCACCCCAAATCTTCAGTCAGATGTTGAATTGTGTCCTTTCTACCTCCACAATATCTCCTGTCTGCATTCTCTTATCTTTAGTGATATAGCCACCACCCAGTTCAGATGATCTTCATATGAGCCATCTCAATGTTTGGTCTCCTCCCTTCAAGTCTCTCTTTCAGTCCAATGCACCCTCCATATATCCACCGGAGTGATCCCCCCCAGCACAATTCTGATCATCAAATGGCCCTATTCAATAAAGTCCAGCAGTCCCCCATTTCTTTTATTGTCAAACATAAACTCCTCTGTTTGTCATTTAAAGCTCTGTACCACTGGACCCCTTTCTTCCTTTTCATTCTTCTACAGCATTTCCCTCTATACATTCCATGGTGCGGGTAAACCAGCCTTCGTGTTGTTCCTCCCACATCTCCTGTGCCTTTGCTCTGGCTGTTCACTTTGCTGGGAATAATCTCCCTCCTTGCCTCTGCCTCTTAGAATCCTGGCTTCCTTTCAAATTCAGCTCAAATGCTGCAGGAAGTCAGTCCTGTTTCCATCCCTCATCTAGCTTCTAAAGTCTTTCCCTCTAAGGTTATTATGGTCCTTCTGCTCTGTATGTAACTTGTATGTACTTATGTGTATATGTTGTCTCTCCTATTAGAATATAAGCTCCATGTGGGCAGGAACTTCTGTTTGCTTTTTCTTTGTATCCTCAGTGCTTAGGACAATTCTTTGTACATAATAAGTGCTCAATAAATATTTGTTGATGGCTTGATTGATTTTGACTTGACTGACTTCTCTGAATTTGACCTCATTATACCTTGATAGCCTAACTGAAAGTGCTTGTCAGATGGTTTATCCTGGTCCCTCTAAGGCAGACCTGGTGTGCTACCAGTCAGAATCTTAGAGCATCCATTTTCCCATACACATTAAGCCAATTTCTGTCTAAAACTAGCTCATGGGGCCTTTTACAGTTGCTTTTTTTTTCTCAAATAGACTTTAAGAGATGGTTGGCTGCTTAAAACCATTAATGAAAATAACACACAGGAGAACTTTGAGATAACAGTAGCTGAACATGCCATTTTGGGCCTTTCAACATCCTGTTGTTTTAGTAGGATTTTTCCCCTAAATTTCCTTTGGGTCTCTATTGTTTTAACTGAATGATTTTGAGGTCAGAAATTCCCCAATGAAATGCAAGCTACCAGTCTCACATATCTGAGATAGTGAGATACTCAGTAAACACTAGGGCTAATGATCTTGTATTATGTGCTATAACATCACCTTCCTGAGCATTCTGAAAATGTGGGGATAATGCAATTGGTGTCCTAGAAAGAGCACTCAACTGGGAGTTCTCAGACCATCTTGACCATTAGTCACATGACCTTGGGCAAGTCATTTTCTCTGAGCCTCAGTTTCCTTAGCTTTTAAATGAGAGGGTTAAATTAGATTATATCCAAGATCCATTATAGTTCTATTACACTGTCTCCATATAACTCTTTTTTCTAAATAGGTCTAAAAACCCTTAACCACCTTCCTTAAGTTATTCGAATGTGCTAGCATTCAGTATCGACAAGTATGCCTGTCTTTGTAATACAAGGATGGTGTCACTGTCAAACAAGGAATATACTCTGAGTGTTTTACTCTTCCTGTTTCTTCAGCCAACCCTTCCCCTATACAATTGATTACCAAGACCTGTCAGTTCCCCTGTATTTCTTGTAAGTTTCCCCTTTCTTCCATTCTCAACAACCATAATCTTAGTTCAGGTCCTTCCCACCTCTTGTGTGGATTTTTGCAGTAGCCTCCTAACTACTTCCCCTGCCTCCAATCTTTCCCATTTCTGATCCATCTCCTAGACAGTTTCCAAAATAGTCTTCCTACTGTACAGGTCTGACTATGATACCCCTCTGTTCAAAAAACTGTCAACTGCTCCCTAGTGACCCTAGGACTCTCCTTATGCTCACATTTAAGGCCCAATACTGACTGGCTCCAACCTACTTCCATTTACCATTCTTATTTCAGATTAATCCCTTTCCATGCATTCTATTCTATTCTTTCCATTTATTCAGCTTCACTTATTTACCTAGCTCATTTTCCACCTTCTTCACTTTGTTGAGTCCATCCCCCACACCTAAAAGGTATTTCTTCTACATCTGTGTCTATTGGAATCCTTTTCTTTCAAAGTTCAACTCAGATATCACCCATTCAATGTAACTTTTGCTCATTCCATTAATGTTAAAATTCATATTTACTTTCTCAAATTTTCTTAGAACATTTTTGACTGAATTGTTCCTTTTTCAGATCATATTCTTTTTTTAAATACTGTCTATTTGTTACATCAAAGATATCAAACATGCAGCTAAGTAGGCCACATACAATCCAAAATACTCCCTTGGTCAAACCAGATTAAAATGTAACTGGGAAAGATTTAATAAAACAAAAGTATAATAGAACACAAATGATGTTAATAAGTGATTTTCTAAATCAATGTGTTTCTGCGGGTATCCTTAGTGGATCCCTTTTTCTGTTTGAATTTGACATCATCGGTGTACATCATATCTGCTCCTATTAGATAATAAGTCTAATAGGGTCCATTTTGGTTCTCCTGTTTCTGTCCCTACACATACAAAATGGCACATAAAAAAAACACTTAATATATACTTTTAATTGAGTTGTCTTCAAGTTCTGTCACTTTCCTGGTTGTTCTCCCCTGAGTTTACCCCAAGTTCTTACGGTCCTTCCTAGAGTCAAACCAATTCTCCAAGTGTTGTATGACAACCGCAGAGAACAAAGGATCCTCAGCCTCCCTTATTCTGGACATGACAATTCCATTAATTCAGACAAAGATTACATTAGTTTCTCTGCAATGCTGTATCATGCTACTAACTTGGATGGAATCTGTAGTCAATGAAATCTTTAAATCTTTTTTTTTTTTTAATATGGGTAGACAGCATATCTCCCCCAATCTATACAAGTTCAACTGATTTTGTGAACCCAAGGACAGGACTTCATATTCATTCTTTTTATATTTAAGCAAATAGTTTTAACTCATGTTTTCAGTCTATGGGGATCTTAAAAAAAAAGAATTCTAAGTCTATCATCCAACATGCTCACTATCCCTTTCATTTGAATGCTTTGCATCCCACACACCTCTGTCACACCAACCCCACCCCCAACTCCCCATAGCTCTTTTCTAACTTTCCTTGTTCATTTCCCCTTGCCAAATATCAAACTGGTAAGGTAAATAAGAATTTCTTTCAAATATGTTCCCATCCTTTGGGGATTGATGTGTCTTACTAGTTATTGGCATTATTTTGCATTTGCACACTGACACCACACTGACTAATTCAATTACGAACCCACCTGCTGCCAAGCAAGATGTGCCTCCCCCAGACTGGCAGCAAGGAGAAGAGCCAAGGGAGTCTAGTGCACAGCACAGAGAATGCCATGAATCCTCAGCCTCCTTGTGATAAGATCATAGAATTATAACTCTAGAACTGGAAGTCATTTAATCAGATCCCTTATATTCCAGATGAGTCAACTGAGACCCAAACAAGTGAAGTAACTTGTCCAAGGTCACAGAGGCATTGTCATATTTCCATTGCAGGTTAAGGTTTACAAAACTTTTATTAAGCTCCTGACAAGGACCCTGTGAAGTATCACTGTTTTTATAGATAAGGAAACTGAGGTTTAGTGACTTGTCCAAGGTCACATAGCTAGAAAGTATCAAAGGTGAGATAAACCCAGACCTCCTAAATATGGTGCTTTTTCTTTTGTAACATCATCATTCACTTGCTAAATGACAAGAAAATGGCTAATGGGACAAAGTAGAACAAAGTCAGTGCTTAAATGACCTCTTACCTTCCTCCTATTGTTTATACTCCCCCAGAAGACAAATATGTTTGAAGCTACCCAATACCCTTTCCCATAAGAATAATTCAGGGGATGGCAAAGTCCTGATCTCTGTATACCATGGCTTTGTTCTCCAGCTGAAGGAGTGATGGGGTCAGTCCCCTCTGCCTAAGAGGTAGGAAATTAATCTCCCTTTCATCCTAGAATGTTGGATCCCAGAACTCTCAAACTTGGGGGGTTACCCATGAGTTCACCCCATGGCTGACACTGCCCAGGAAATCTCCCTTATCTGGATAGAAAGCTAGACTTTGAAATCACAAGGCCTAGGAAATTGAAATTCCTGCCTCTAGTATAACATAAGGGATTAGAGTTAAGAACACTCTCCATGAGTTTTCCTCTTGAGCTTTTTGCTTATGAAAGCAAGTCCTTGTCTGCTCCTGCCATGTTTCTGCAGGAATATATACATGCTTCAGCAAGAGCTCTTCCAGTACTCTGGCTTCTGACACTTCTTTGACTGGGAAAGGTCACGCTTAGGACTTGGAGAAGTCTCAGGCAGAGTGGGCAAGCTCTTATCTATCTCTTCTGGGTGCTTCAGTTGAAAGTCAGCATCAATTTCTCCTGGGTTGAATGAAAGAAGAAACTCCCTACCCCTGCCCTAGGAATCTAGGAAAAGGGTTTAAGGGACACATTGACTCAGTGAATGGAGCAGAAAAGGGCAGAAATCTGTTACTTTAGGCATCATGAGAAAGGGCAGCCCCCCTCTCCCCAACAAGACTGCATCCTCCTGAATGCCAGTCAGCCAATCATCTTGAGGGCAACCTTAGTAACTGAAGAACATAACACTTTCCTTTTAACCAGATGCAGTTTGACATACTCACTCATAGGGGGAAAGTTGGCTCACATATCCATATTCTATAGGAGGAAGAATATGCTGATTCAATTGATCAGAGGAAAACTCCCAGATCAACCCTCCCTTACATACAGATTAAGAAACTAAGGCTCAGAGACGGTAAATTACTTGCCCAAGGTCACAAATGTAGTAAGTTAGATTTTTAAAACTGCATTAGATGCCCCTCTTAAGGACTTTTTGAAGTATTATGGCACTTATTTTACAGATGAGGAAACTGAGGTTCAAAATAGTTGAGTGACTTGTCCAGGATCCCATAGCTAGAAAGTATAAAAGGTGACATTCAAACCATGGAATGTGAATGTGGATCTTCCAAATCCAACTCTGGTGTTCTTTCCACTGTGTACATGCTGCCTCTTTCTGTAGAAGGGATAATTTTCCACTGTCAATCTCCCAGCATCATTGGGAGGAAAGGACTAAGTAAACACTGAGGATCTATAAAGATATGAAACAGTATTATTATTGTTATTGTTGCTGTTATTATTTAGTGCCCCCAAAGGATACAGATGCTTTGCCTATTGCATCCATACCTCTTTATTTTCTTTCTCTCCATTCTTTTTCTCCTTTATCCTTTTTTTCCTTCCTCACTTCTTTGCCTTCTCCCTTCATCCCTCCCACTGGCATCCCAGGATTCTGTCCCACAGCTCTGAGGGTGCAGAAAGTTGCTGAGCCCTTGTCTACAGCTTTCTGAGGAGAGCTGCTCAGCTGAGGAGATTAAGTCAAGCTCTGAGCTTCCTGCCTCCACCAGGAGGCTGCCCAACCATTCACTTAGCGATGCTTACATATCACCAAACCACACAGTGACTGCTGGGGAGAAATTGAAGCAATTTAAGTAGAGCAGAACAACACATAATAGTCTTGTTGAACAGGGGAAGGCATCTGATGGTGATGCCCAGGAAACTGGGTCTAATGAGGTCGTTGCCCATGTTGTTTGTAATCCCCAAACAGCTGGTTTGACAGATTCTCCTGAGCATTGGCCTCTCTCCCCATTGCTATGCCTGCCAGGGCACTTTCAGGTGAGCAGGTTGCCCAATTGAGGAAGAAACAGCTTGACCTCCACAGATGCCTGCTGAATTTCAAAACTGGGGTGCTTACCAACAACATTAATATGAAGGCAGCATGTTGTATCGGAATGAGCACTGGTCTGAACATCATCCAACAACATATGCCACAATAAATTCCAAGTACACCAGATCTATTTTCTTAAGAATGAGGAAACTTTATATCTTTTACACTTGTGAATATGCTTTTAAATGGTTTATTGAAAGATAGATTATTTCTCACAGAAAAATTTAAGAGATATTAACTGTGAGATAATATTTAACTGTGCCATTAAAAAAACAAAAAACAATATACCCAGAACAAGAAAAAAGGAAACTGGGGAAATCTTCACATCAATTTTTTTTCTTTATTATGTTATCTGTACCCTTTGTTTTGACATTACCTTTCTGAATATATCCCTGCCCACCAACTGTTGCTCTGAATACTTTAGTGTATACAGATCCTCTTGTCTTTGACTTTCTTCTAGAATAATCTTAGCAGTGGGATAGATCTCTGGTCAAAGAATATGGATATTTTGGGGTTTTTTAAAATAAAGAATAGTTCCAAATTGCTTTTTCATAATGATTGGACCAATTGCATCAAATATTGCTGATAACTTTTATTGGTGCCTTTTTATATCACCATAATTTTCCCCAACATCAATCTCCTTTCTTCTTCCAAAGAGCTATCCTCATAGGACAAGTGATATCTTTTTAAAGACACAAAAAGCTAAAGAAGAGGAAAACTAAGCATAACTAATGAATACATTGAAAAAATAAGAAAAATATGTCAATGTACAAAACTCATGGACCTCCCACCTCTGCCAAGAGCCGATTGGGGGTAGCTCTCAAATCTCTTTTTTAGAGCCATGTTTATTCTTTATAATTTTGCATCAAATATTTTAATAAAAGACTAACATACAGAATTGATACATAATTGACATAATTTTTTTAGTAAAATCATGCTCTACTAAATAGTTCAAGGATGTGAGCTGTTCCTAAAGTGCCTATTATCAACACACACACACACACACACACACACACACACACACACACACACACAAACACACAGGTTCAGAACCTCTAATAATCAAAGAAAAGTAAATTAAAACAATTCTGTGATTCCAGCTGAAAATCATCAAATTAGCAAATATAATAAAAGATGACAAAATTCAACACTTGGTGCTACTGGGTTAAAAAAAGGTATGTATACATGTCTTTTGGGTGAAATGGATATAGCACAGGACTTACAGTAGGGAAGGCCTACCGAAGACACTTGATATCCTTATGATCCTGGAAAAGTCACTTAGCTTCTGTCTGTCCCAGTTTTTTTCTTCTGTAAAATGGGGATCTTAATAGCACCTACCTCCCATGGTCTTGTGAGAATGGAATGAGATAATAGATGTAAAGCGTTTTGCAAACCTCCAAGTCCTCTACCAACTCAAGCTATTATTCATTATACTTTTACTAGGATGTACTAAAATTGATCCAGATTGTTAACAACTGAATAGAGTCAAATAATGAATCACAAAAATGTGCAAACCCTTTGACTCATTGGTCACTCTTGCTTCTATATCTCTGAGACATTATTGATAGGAGAAAAAAAAGACCTGTCTGAACAAAAATGCCCCCTGACAGCCCAATTTATGACAGAAAAAGAAACGAACTGAATAATGAAATAATTGAGGAATGGTTGAGCAAATTATGGCATATTAATATACTGGGATAATGGAATATTATTTTATCATAAGAAATGACAGATAAGAAAAATTAAAATACATATGAAGTAATGCAGAAGGGAGTAAAAAAGTGTAACCAAAAGGAAAACACACAGACACACGCCCTAGGCTTATCTAATCAATGACCACCATCATATAATCTCATCCAGAGCATATTTTTTTGCTGTTGTTGCTTTTTTTTTTTTGAGGGCAATTGGGGTTAAGTAACTTGTCCAAGGTCACACGGCTAGGTTTTTGTTTGTGTGTGTTAAGTGTCTGAGGCCGGATCTGAACTCAGTTCTTTCTGGCTCACTGCACCACCTAGCCTCCCCTCATCCAGAGCATATTAAAGAAAGTTAGAAAGGAAAAGAAGAAAAACAATGGTATGGGTACTGTAATAATGTCAATATAGGAATCTATTGAGTTGGGGCTAGTAATGATGGGGCAGCTAGGAGGCATAGTAGATAGAGTGCCAGGCCTAGAGTCAGGAACACCTGAATTCAAATCTCACCTCAGATATTTACTAGCTATGTGACTCTGGGAAAGTCACTTAACTCTGTTTTCCTCAGTGTCCTCATCTGTAAAGTTAGCTGGAGAAAGAAATAACAAACCACTCCAGCATCTTTACCAAGGAAGCTCCACATGGGGTCACAAAGACTCAGACATGACCAAAAAACAACAATAAGTAAATAAAAGTAGCAATGAGTAGATAAAATTAGAGATGCTTGTGTAATCACTTTGGGTATCACTTCATTTATCTTCTTTGCTTTTCAGATGCTTTCCAATGGCATAATGGCTAGAAGGTCAGTCTTGGAGTCAGGAAAACCTAGGTCCTGCTTCTCCCACATACTAACTTTTCATCCATGGGAAAGCCATTTCCTTTTTCAAAGAAGCTCTCTAAGATCATAATTTATGGGAAAAAAATTCCTCCAGTAGTTTTCTTGCCAGTAATTGCTAGGGGGAATTAACCTAGCAGCTGTGAACTTACAAAATTTTAAACTATTTTAATGTATTTGGTTTCCTTTGTAATCATGTATTTATTTTATGCATTTAAAAAATTAATCAAGTCAACAAGGATTTATTAAGCACGTACTATATGACATTACATGCTAAGCCCTGGAAATACAAATATAAACAGAAGTATTGTTATTTTTAGAAGAGGGTTCATAGGTCTCCTCAGACTTCCTAAGAAATCCATGTCTCTCTCAAATACTCACGCGCACACACACACACACACACACACACACACACTCACTCACACACTCACATATGCATACGTCCTGCTCTAGAGCAATTAAATTAGAGGAATTAATTTTCCTAACCCAACAAATTTCTATTTGTATAGTTGAATGTCTATATTCAGGAAGGAAAATTAAAATTTCATGTATATGTATTTAAAGAAACTAAGGAGAATGGGAGGGGTATAAAACAAAAGGTATACATTTCATAATTTTCTTTTCTTCTTTGAGTCACTACAGGTCAATGCAAAAAGTCAGCATACTGGGAGGCAACATTCTGGGAGGCAGCATGCTGGGTCCTGTGGCCAGCTTCATCACTAACTGGCTCTAGGATCCTTGTTCTTCCCTGTTTTAAGCACTAGGCTTCTCCTAAATAAAATGAGAGGGTTGGATTAAATGCCCTCAGAGGTCCCTTTCCAACTCTTACAGTCTTTGAGTCTAATGAACCTATGAACTCTAAATCTCCCTTGTCTGTTCTTCATTGAAATTTGTCCTAGTTTGTCACAGTCAGTGAATATCTTGATAAGGATCCTATTGTAAATTTAATTTACTCTTTCCAAACAGTTAAAATAAAGATGACAGAACATGGAATGCATATTGTACTCAATGCAAGACTAATAGTGTGGTCTCTAATCACCTGCAGGAGCAATGAAGCCATAATTAAATTTATAGGAAGGGGATAGCATTCTATGACTGATAAAGATACAATAAATTATAGCTTGCACCTAGGTTTTTTATGAATTTAAAGGCCTCTTTATGCCATTGGCAACAAAAGTGATTATTGGGTTATGAATGAGGCCCATTAACACAACAGAAGCAGCATCCCATAATGTGGAAGTTAACCTTGAAAATACTGAGGGTGAATCCAAACTGAAACAAACTTTCTGTCCTTAGGCCTCTGCCCTCTCCACTTTCACTTGTATCTTTAACAATTATTGCTATTATTAATAACATTTAATAATATTTAATAATAATAGTGCTATTTACACATCAACTGAATATTTGCAAAATCCTTTTACATATATTATGTCACAACAAGATGAGTTATTATTAACCCCCCTTTTTAACAACTTATAAAGTAGATTTTATTCTTTTTTTTTTTTGAAGGGGGAAGGCAGGGCAATTGGCCTTAAGTAACTTGCCCAAGGTCGTATAGTAGTAAGTGTTAACTGTCTGAGGTCAGATTTGAACTCAGATCCTCCTGACTCCAGGCTGGTGCTCTATTCACTGAGCCACCTAGCTACCCTATTACCCCCATTTTTAAAAGGAGTAAAGAGAGGCTCAGACAAAGGTAAGTGATTTGTCTATGGTCATATAAGCTATTAGATAGAACAGGCAGGATTTGGACCCAGATCTTCCTGAGTCCAAGCCCAATCTTTTATCTATGATTTAATTCCATTAAAAAATATTTTAAAATGCCTACTATTTGTTAGGCACTGTGTGTGTTTCTAGGGACAGGGGCAAAATGATAGTCTAGGAACTTACAATACATATTTGCCTTTTCTTTGACTTAGAAAGGCAGTATTTATTTCACAGAAAGAGCTGTTGTAGTATCCCTGTAAACAGAGAGATTCCCTAGTGCATTTTTAAAGATGATTCAATTTACCAAAATTATATATATATAATATATATGTCATATTATATATTATATATATATATATATCACTTTTCAGAAACACATGGATTGCATTAATCAAGAACAACTTGTTAGTCCCATGATCTAGTTAAAGTCACTTTGTTTTTTCTAGACCTCATTTTTCTTAACTATAAAACCAGTGTGTTGATTAGATGGTTCCTAAGGTCCCTTCCATTGGGCAGCTAGGTGATGCAGTGGATGGAGCTCCAGGCCTGGAATCAGGAAGACTCAGTTTCCTGAGTTCAAATCTGGTCTCAAGCATTTACTGTCTATGTGGCCCTCAGCAAGTTACTTAACTGGTTTGCCTCATTTTCTTCATCTGTAAAATGAGCTGGAGAAGGAAACAGAAAACCACTTCAGTATCTTTGCCAAGAAAATCCCAAATGGGGTCACAAAGAATCAGATACAACTAAAAATAACTGAACAACCTCTTGTTCACCTTGATAAACAGCAACTACAGTTCACTATGAGTAAACAACGTGTCGCAGAATCCAAGAAACATAGGTATAAACTTAGGCTACATTCAGAGAAGACTGTAGCCCAGAACAAGGAAGGTGATAGCTCTTGTGTACTCAGCCCAGGACCACGGATGGCAACAGAGAAATGATGACATGACTTGCAGTTGACTTGATGCCATGGTGCTCTTAGGAAACAAAGGACAAAAACAACCTATGAGTAGATTGAGCTCTCTGAACGGGGACCCAGCTAGTTGGGTAATTCAGCTCATTCTCTCCCTTTCCCTCTCCTTCTCCCTCTCTCCAAAGGAAGGTAAATTTTGATGGCCAGAAGCTGCCCACTTAACTTAAGGTTTACTGGCTAGATTCCTTTCTTCCTTCTTTCCCTCCTTCCTTTTTTTCTTCCTTCCTTCCTCCCTTCCTTCCTTCCTTCCTTCCTTCCTTCAGAAACAAGGGTAGATTGCCTTTAATGGCAACTATTTCTCTTTGGAACAGTAAGCCTGAGGGTCTCCCCTTCCCACCTTGATTTTTTTTTCTTTTTCTACTTAAAGGAGCAATCCCTGGACTCACTTCTTCAGGAGGCCTATTCAATGAATGGGTGTTACCTCACTCTCAGTGACTATCTGTGAAGGCCTTAGCCTTAAAAGGGCCAAGGTCTCTCCTTGCATCCTGGCTTATCCCCAGTCATCCTGACTAATATCAGGTCACTGGACCCAGATGGCTCTGGAGGAGAAAGGGAGGCTGGTGACTTTGCACAGCCCTCTGTTACTCAAATCAAATGGCAAGTCATGTCTCCATTTCCCTGATGCCATGGTATTCTTTGAAAATGAAGGACAAACACAACAACAGCTCAATCCAGGTCACATCACATCTGTATTATAGTGGTCAGTGCCAGGCACAATAAGAAGGACATTGACAAGCTGGAGTGAATCTTAAAAGAAGTGATCAGGACAGTGTGGGGACTCAAAGCCATGACATTTGAGCATCAGTTGGAGATATCTAGGACAGTCAGCCTGAAAAAAAGAAGACAAGGGGCACAAAGTCACTAGTTTTAAAATGTCTGAAAGGTTGTAAAGTAAAAGAGAGTTTATATTTGTTCCATGTGGTCCAACAAAATAGAAGATTTTGAGTTAACATAAGGATACTCTTCCTAACCATCAGAACTATCCCAAAGTGTAAAAGGAAGCCTTATGATGTAGTGAGTTTCCCTTCATTGGAAGTCTTTCAGGAGAGCCTGAATGAACACTTGCATTAGATAACTCTTAATGTACTTTCTTAGCTCTAAGATTCTCAGATTTTGATTGATAATATAAAGGCCTGAAAAGGAATGAGGGGCAAAAAACCATTTTTCCCATTGTTTTCCCACTGTTGTTCAGTAATTTTAGTTATGTTCAACCCTTTGTGACCCCATTTGGGGTTTTGTTGGCAGAGACAGTGGAGTGGCTTGCCATTCCTTCTCCAGCTCATTTCACAGATGAGGAAACTGAGGCAAACAGGGTTAAGTGATTTGCTCAGGGTCACACAGCTAGTAAGTGTCTGAGGCCAGACTTGAACTCAGGAAGATGAGTCTTCCTAATTCCAGGCTTGGCACTCTATCCATTGTACCACTGTACCTACCTTCCCATTAGCACCTTACCTCTAGAGAAATTGAACAAAAGGTCTACGACTTCATTCTCTGTTGCTTCCTTCACATACACGAACCACAACCACTGTATGCCTTATTATTCTTCATGAATTGTTGCTCCCCATCCCTCAAAAAATTGTGAACTGGTGGCTAATCTTATGCTGATGAGGAAGAGATTTTGTACTGCCTTCTGAATTGTTTCTAAAGGGTATAAAACAAAGAGATATTTATGTCAGACTATCTATAACAGTCACTACATCACACTTGGGTCAGAAAATACAGAGTAGTGAGGCATTCCACTATTACTGAAAGTCTAAGTGAATTTCTATTTACAAGTATGAAAGAAAATAAAGTAAAAAACCATTTTTTCTTAATAAATAACAAACCTCTTTGGTAGATTCACTCACACTTTTGCCAATCTCACCTAGGACTTGTCAGTGGGGGGAAAAAAGCTTTAAAACCTGTGCTTTAGAGAAAAGAATGCTGATTTTAGAATCAAAAGACCTGGGTTCATCAGTACTTCCAATTAAAACTTGTATGACCCTTCTGATACTCTATTTTCTCCTCTATAAAATGTGAGAGGCTACATCAGAAGACCTCTAAAGTCCTTTTCTATTCTGAGATACTAAGATGGTATCTTTTTTTCTATCTTCAGCCTGGACAGGGGCTGACAAGGATGAAAGGCGTAGGAATTCTCCAGAGTTATAATTGTGCCCAATGACTGACCAAAGGTGTTATACTGAAAGCCTGAGTCAGGGATCATCACTGGACAAGTAAACAACATGGTGGGTGGATGAGTGATCTGACAGTTTCCAAAGGAAAAAAAAATAGTAAAACCAGGCAAAGAAACACTATCCAAAAGGAAGAAATAGAACTGACCCTCAATATAGAAAAATAGTAAAACCAGGCAGAGAAACACTGTCCAAAAGGAAGAACTAGAACTGACCCTCAATATAGAGCAAAGTACCACAATATATGTGCAGTGGTATCCTAAAGGGAGTGGTAGAGGTCTGGACAGAAATTACCCCAAAGATTCACAATAGCAACAATTCACTGTGCACATTTGCCCGACCTGTTCCTGGCTCAGTTTGTTTTCCTGGATTGTGGTTTTCTGGGCAAACATAAAGGAGTGGTTTGCCACTTCCTTCTCTAGTTCAATTTACAGGTGTGGAAACTGAGGTAAACTAGGTTAAGTGACTTGTCCAGGGTCATGCAGCTAGTAAGTGCCAGATTTGAACTCATGAAGATGAGTCTTCCTGACTCCAGGTCCAACACTCTCTCCAATGTGCCACCTAGCTGCCCTAGAGTGAATGCTAGCCAAAGACAATCTGAGTTTCTAAGTGGGAAGGATGCATCAAGGCAAGGCAAGGCAGAAAACATCTAGTAAGCATCTATTGTGTCAGAAACCTTGCTAAACATTGGGGATACAAATGCAAGCAGAAAGAAAGACAGTACCTGCCTTCAAGGAGCTTACATTTTAACTAGGAGAAGAAAACAGATAAAAGGAAGCTGAATTGCTAATGGAGGAATAAGGATTTGATAGGACCAGGGATTTCCTGTTGCAGGTTCCCTTGCTTCTGTGACACAACTTTCTCCCCCACACATCTTGATTGTCCCCAACATCCTTGATTCAACTTCCTGGTCTGGGGACATAAAATGTCTCAGCCCTGGGTAGTCAGGTCCTTGGTGAGTGCCTAACACCATGCGGGTCACCCTACCTTGATGACTTGGCTTACTAACCAGACCAGATACAGAGAGAGACCATAAGGGGCTTGGGGGAAGAGGGGGGTGAGGACAGTGCTGTGTCCACCATATCCACTATATCCTTATTGTATATTCTTGTGGTGATGAGGCAAAGTCAACTTTCTTGTTTGTTTACTGTTCAGTAATTTGCAAGTGCCTTATTTTGTCCTCACCTGGAAGCTGAATTGTAAAGGCATTGGCTTTCAAGGGATATTTACAAAATGGGTTGAATGTACCTTAACTAGAACATAGTTTTGAAGTACAGAATCAGGCACAGATCTGAGAAGGTAATAAAAGCCAGCAGCCCGGGCACCTCCACAAAATGGGGGACCCATGAACAGGTAGTCTGGTGGGAGGATTTACCAGGAAGAAAAGGTTGCAGGGATAGTTGAACGTCCCCTGGTGAGGAGGTCCCAGGTACTGAGGAAAATGCCAGGATGTGACAGGAGCTGAGTCATGGTTTGAGAAAGTCAGGTGTCAAGTTGGAGAGGAATAAAAGGAAGTCGATGGCCAACTGATACTCAAATTACAGTGGAGGGATTTGGACCATTATCACTAGTTTTTTACTCTGAGTTCCTGGTTTCTTATCTGGGGTTTTTCAGTCTCCTTGGGGCTTCTTTGTTTAGTGGGGTAGAGATAGTGGGGTTTACAGTCTTCCTTTACAGCATGTTGATGCAGTTAAGCTTTTACTTAATTTTCTTATTTGTTACAGAGAATGGTTCAATATCACATATGGGGTGAGGAGGAGGAATACCAAAAAATGATTATGAGGTAAAAATAAAAGACAACTTATGATTTGAAAAAATAAATAAAAGTATCTTCTCCACTAGACAGTCTAAGTGTCTTAAATCTCATCATTACAGAACCATTTGAGTTAATCACAGACCCATTATAATCACTTACAGTTACATAGCATTTTAAGGTTGACAAAGTACTTTTTATGTATCATATTACTTGATCCCCATATCCAGCCTGGTGAGTAAATACTGCTTACATAGAAATTGTAGTCAATGTTATAAATCCCACTTTGTAGATAAGGAAAATTATATATATATATATATATATATATATATATATATATATACATATATATATATGTATGTATGTATATATATATATTAGGTGACTTGTCCAAGGTCATAGGGTTATGTGGCAGAGAAGGCACAAGATGAATCAGTGTGGTTCACTCAATTCCCAGTACCACTTGCTTCTTTAATTCCCTTAGCTAATAAGGGTCAGAACAAAGAATTGAATTTCCCATGTCTTTTAACTTTAAGGTCAGTTCTCTTTCTGTTTTATCAAGCCCTGGCTCTCTAGTATATTCTCCCAAGAATCTACCTTTGGGAAGGAGGCACATTATCAGGGATCTGAAGACCTCCTGAGATGGAATTTCAAGCAGGCAACATGACAAAAAGAAGAATTCCCAATTCAATCATGAGCTTTTTGGAGTAGGTGTTCTCTTAAAGTCCTTTCTTTTTAAAATCTTGACAGAGCATCCAGCACCAATCACCCTCCTATCAAACTGACTTCCCACTTCTTTTCACCCAGAATCATCATATTAGATAATAGCTGCATGCCCATATTACTTCTCCCAAGCTTTTATTCATATTCTGACCCACCCTAATTCTCCCAAGACTCATGTTAACCCAATTCACCCATCTCCTACATGCCTCTCCCTTTTGGATTCAGCAACACATTCCCCTGCATCTTTGATTATTTCAACCAACATCCACTCATTAATTCAATATATATTTATTAAATGCCTGAGGTATACAAGACATTATGCAATGTACCGGAAATATTTTGAAAAATTAAATGACAGAGCCTCTAAACTCGAAATGTTCCCAGAGGATTGGAATTTATACAATCATTATACAATTAATACAAGTATATATAATACAAGGCAGAGGATTAAAGGGAGAAGGGAGAGCAGTGGGAATAAGCATTTATATAGCACCTATTATGTGCCAGTTACTGTGTTAAGCATTTTACAAATATGTCTCATTCAATTCTCACAACAACCCTGTAAAGTAGGTGCTATTATTAGCTTCATTTTACAGTTGAGGAAACTGAGGCAAAAAGAATATAAAGAAGACCTAGTAAGAGAACACAGCAATTGAAGACAAGGAGCCCAGTTGTAAGGCTAATACAAAGTTTTAGGTGAATGTTGACAAGGATCTGAATTGGGCTCATAGCAGTGTGAGTGAATAAAAGAAGATATATGTGAAAGGTGTCAAGGAGGTAGAATTAGCAAGACATATGGTCTATAAGTAGGGAGGTAAAGGAGAAAGTGAAAAATGACTCTGAGGTTTTAAACCGAGGAGATTGGGAAGGAGTGAAAGTAGCACTTCAGTTGGAGAAGGTTTCGAAGAGCCATGTTAGGTAATGTGATGGAGAATCTGTGATGATTTAAAAAAGAAAAAAAAGAAAATTTAATAATATAACTGTGCAGCAATGGGGGCCAACTGGAGGTTCATAGAAGAATCAAAGATTTAGAGTTGGAAGAAAGATTAGACGGAATCTAATCCAAGCTCTTTATTTTTTTTTATATGAGGAAACTGAGGCTGAGAAAGGTTAAATGTCACATAGGTAGGAAGTGCTAGGGATGTGATTGGAATTCAGGTCCTCTAATTCCAGACTTCTTATCCTTTCAGCAGTACAATGTTGCCTGTCATGTTAAGTAATATTCATTTGTAATCGACTCAAGCAGTAGCTTCATGACACTCTCCAGAAGCATTCATTGGTAATAGTAGTGAAAAAAGGCAGATGACAGGGGTTGCCCAGGCTTAAGGATTAACACAGCACAAAAAGTGGAAGACAAAGGAGCAAACTATTTAAGAGGAGAAGACGATGCTTTCTTGGACTGGTTAACTAGAGAGCAAAGAGAGGATGAAGCAGGACAATTGTGATGGACTGAGAGAAGAAGGAGGGATTAAAAAAAGAAAGGGTACAATAAGGATGAAGAGCAGGTTTAGGATGACTGTGGCATTGGGAAAGGTGGAAGGCCAGGTGATAGAATCTCTCTGTTCTTTGGCAAAATCTCTCTTCCCTGAGTATGGCTCCCCCATGATATTTCTTTCCAATATTAACTCTCTTCCCACTACCTCCAAGTAGCAGAGATAGTAGGGAAAGAAGGGGCACATTATCTGTTTCTGCTGTCATATCCAATCCCCTGCTTTACCACCATCCTTCAAAGATCTCTCTTCTTCTGAGTATATGCAATTTAATTATGACATTCTCTTCCCATTTTATTGCTGTCATGTACTGGCCTCCAATTCACTCTTCCAACTTTCTCAATTATTTCAGTCCCTGGGTCATCATATTCCATTCTCTCTTAGCCTGGATAATACAGTGAAAATCTCTAGGTAAATCGACGCTAATAACACTGACCATGAAACACAACCATAGCGTCTTACATAAAGTAGGCATTTAACTAATGTTGATTGAGACTTTGAATTTAAAATTCCTCATATTCTTCAGTTTCAGTAATACCCTACTCTGATCTACTTCAACCACACCCCAGTATGATCACATATCAGACCTCATAAACTCTTATAATTATACCACAGAAATATTATTGTCTAACCACAATGTTCTATATTTCCCACTCTCCTGCTGACAATAATTATATTCTTCATCCTCCTTGTGACTTCCAGTACTTTGACTTATGCCAATTTTCTCAGACTTCTTTCCCCATTCCAGCCTCATTTACCTCTTTACCTAGGCTGGAATGTATAAACTACCACTTTGATATTTAACTAAATACACCAATTCAAATTACTTGTCACTCTCTCCTATCAATCCAGTCTTTTGCCATTCTTGAACATTTAATCCCTAAGTAACTCCCATAATCCCATTTCCCAGATCTTCATCTCAAACTTTCACATCTCCCTGGAGAAACTTATGGAATTGAGATGCTTTCACTCAGTGCAACTTTATGAGTCTTTGTACTAGGTGATAATCCTTTTACCCTATTTAGCAACTCCATATTCTCAAAGTAATCAATCTAAACCAAGTCCTCTATCCTCAAACCCTGAGTTGTTCTTCCAACCCCCAGCTTTTAGTAGGTGACTTAGATCTACTTCAGCAAGAAGATAGACCATCTAACATGTCTCTCCACAGATCATTTCCTTAAAAACTTCTCTGTATCTTTAACTCTCTCCAAAGTCAATGACTTCATACCTGTCAAGTCCAATGACCTTTTTAGTTCTCCTCTTTGACCTCTCTGCTGCTTTTGACACATTTTGATATTCTCTCCTGTTAAATACTCTTTCTTTCATTGGCTGTACAGAGGTCACATTCTTGTGGTTCTCTCTTTTTTGTTCTCTCTCTTTCATTGACTCCTTGTCCTATTACCAACCCTATAACATGTGATCCCTGAGATTCTGGCCCTATCTTTCTTCTCTCTCCTCTAAAATCTCTGCCTTAGAAATGTCATGGAATCCCATGGCTTCAATTACCATTCCCTATGCAGATGTTTCACATATCTAGATCTAGCTCTGACTTCTGATTGAATTGGAATTCTTTTCTTTGTCTTAGGTCTGTTTTCAGTAGAATAATTTTATACAAGACACATTAGCATTTAAATTGCTACATAAACTCCATTAATCTTAGAGATGAACATAAAAATGATTTAGTAGGCATAGTAGAAAAACCTGGTGAATTCCCTACCACTCCTTTAAAGTCCTAAAATTCCCCTTCTTACTGATAGCCTTTCCTTGTCCCCAATTATCTACATCTTCTCCCTCAGACTTTATTTAGCACTTTTTCTTCACCTCTCTACTGCATTCATCATGTCCATATTTTGTGTCACATTATCTGTTAATGTCTTATCCCTATCACATTCTCTAAGCTTTCTGAACATGGAAGTTATCTTTTCCAAATCATGTATTTCCCCCAATATCCACCTCATGCAGAATTTTTGAACACAGTGATTTTCTTAATGAATTACTCATCTACTATTAACAATTGAGTTTATTTGCATCCTTTCCAATCTGACAATTGGATGAGATTTGGTTACAGAACAAGTAAATCGAATGGGAAGATGGACTTTGGTAAAGGACTATCATGTGGGGCACTGGACAGACCAGGGACACAAACTGGGTCTCAGGCAGTAGGGAACAGGACATACAAAGGATTATGAAGGAAGCTCAAAGGATTAGTGGAAGGGATCTGGGGATTGCTCCACAGTTTGTCTTCAGGTTAGCCATGAGAAGGAGGTAGAAGAGAAAGATAATGTTTCTATACATCTGTATTGAGCTGTCCTCTAATTTATCCATTGATGAGGTATGGGCTCTGGGAGCCCCCTCAGCTCTCCTTGAGTCCTTGAGGTACAGGCTCTGGGAACCTCCCTTGGATTCTTGATTAAATTGTCTCATTCGATGAGGCATTTGCATGAGGTAATAAGCCTTACATTGTGGTTGGGTCCAGACCTCTAGTCTAGTTCCTAACTGCTAACTACTAGTCTAGTTACTAGCCTAGCCCTCCATTGTTCCTCTACTTCCCACCCCTGAGCCTAACAAAATATCAATCACCATCTTCTGTAGCCTCAGCTACTTCCCACCCTTAATCACCCATTGACCTCATTAACCCCTCCTGAAGACCCTCCCCAAACTCCTCCCCTAGACCAGCCCTAGATCCCTCCCACAACATTCTGTATATAAGACCCCATCTCACACCATGTGGTGTGAGTGCCATAGAATGCCATCGAATAGTGAAAGCCATAGAATGATCTAGCACAGACTTACTCTGCGTCTAATACAAGCGAACTTTTAATAATTTTGCTTTTCTCTGGCTGAGTAGACTCGAGTTGAATTTGTTCAGCAGGACCCGGCATGTTGGTATTTTAGGGTCTCCAGAGCAAGCCGAGCCCTCTTAGTGGGTAACCTCTCCATCCGTTACTTTATATCTTAGATTGCTTTTAATCCTCACAGTCACACAGTGAGGTCTGCAGATTGATATCATTGCACTCAGTATTACAGATAAAGAAATTCACAAAATTGAAGTGACACTAAATAATATAGTCCTTTCATAAGCATGCTGGGAATGACTCAGGTCTTCTGATGTACAACTTTATTCTTATCCAATAAACATTTCTCAAGTGCCTATTATGTACAAAGCACTGTGCTAAATGCTGAAGAAATAATTAATAAAAAGAAATAGTCCTTGCCCTCAAGGAGCTTGCAAGAAAGTAAGAAGAGAAGGGGCAACCAGGGAGTATCTAGTTCCTTGAAGTTGAAACCAAGCAGAGCAGCAAATTCAGAATGGAGTAAGCCAAAAAGTCTAGTTTCTGCCTTCTAAAAGAGAAGGCATTAGGAGGAGTTTAGTATTCCACTCTCTAGCCCTCCAATCAGCAGGGAGATGAAGCTGAAAAATTTTGTCAGTCAAGGTTTGAGCTAGCAGCATGATGATGAGATGAGGGGAGATGAGCTTAACCTGGGATGACATCCTGTTCCTTGGAGTTGAAACCAAGCAGAGTAACAGATACAAGTGGAGTGACTTTTTCCATTATAATACACTATTAATATTGCTTATGGGCTTGTAGAGAAGATGTCATTGGGTAAGAAGAAAGCCAGAGTAGAATATAAGAATCCGGGTCTTAGAATCTGAAGGCTCTGGTTTTAACCCTGACCAGGATTCTTTGACAGGGTATGGGCCCAAGTTGAACACTTTTCCCTTTACTGAAAAATAATTTAAGTCCCATTTGTCCATAGGCCCTGGGAAACCCCTACCTTGAATTCTCTCTGAATTTTGCCACTTAATCTGACTTTTTCATGCCCAAATCTGATACCCTTAATCTAGCCTAGCCCTCCATGGTCTGTTATCTCCAGATTGCCCCCAGCTGCTTCCCACCCTTGATCCCCTCACAATCCCATTCTCTAGGTTCCTGGGAATCTGACCTCTAGGTCACCCCAGTCCCATCAAGATCTTCCTTAGACTCCTCCTCAAGACCCTCCCTAAACTCCTCCTCTAGTCATCCCCTACTACTTGACTACCTTTAGATCCCTCCCATAGTCTTTCTGTAAGATCCATCTTGCCTCCCTGAAGATGGCTCAGATTCAATCTAGCTCAGATTTAATCTAGCTGAGATTCAATCTGGTCTGCTTGTCAATACTGATGAGGTGCAGGTTCTGGGAATCCCCTTGAGCTCTCCTTGAATCTTTGAGGTGCAGGCTCTGGGAACCCCACCTTGGACTCTGATTAAATTGTCCCATTTGATGAGTCATTTGCATGAGGCCATAAGCCTTACATTGTGACTGGGCCCAAACCTCTATTACTAGCCTAGCCCTCCATTGTTCATCTACTTCCCACCCTTGAGCCTATCAAAATATCAATCTACCCTTGAACTGGCCTAGCCCACCATTGTCTGTCTACTCCAAGTAGCCTTCAGCAACTTCCCACCCTTAATAACTCATTGACCTCATCTGACTTCTGAAGACCTTCCCCAAACTCCTCCTTTAGATAACCCCTAGATTCCTCCCAAAACTTTCTATATATAAGATCCCATCTTCCCTCCATGTGTTGTGAGAATGCCATAGAATGACCTAGCACAGACTTACTCTGTGTCTAATACAAGTGAACTTTTAATAAACTTCACTTTTCTTTGGCTGAGAAGACTTGAGTCGAATTCATTTGGCAGGACCCGGCGTGTTGGTATTTTGGGGTCTCCAGAGCAACCCTAAGCCTCTTTATTGGTAACCTCTTTAAATACAAGAATCACAAATGCTTAGGCTCTTTAAGAGTATGCCCCAAATGGCAAGCCTTTGATGAACTTTCTTTCTCTTTGGATTGAGTAGAATCCACTTGGCGGGACCCAGCATGTCAGTATTTTGGGGTCCTGAGTGCCCCTAAACCTCACCATTTTAAATCCCAACAACGCCATCTGTTCAATGAGCACGAGCATCTTCACCCTGCCTACCTCCTAGAGCTGTTGTGAGCAGCATATTTTGAACACATTAAAGAGCTATAGAAATCATAAATCTTTGCTTCTGAGGTCATTATATGGAATTCAGGTCAAAGAAGGCAGGAGAAGACTGTTTCAAAGCTTCTCTGACTCTGGTCCAGAGAGACTGCTGCATTCAGATAAACTGTTTCCTCATCCATTAGCCTGGAGGCATTGCTCAAACTGCAATGCAGATTCCTGACTGACAGTAACTACCCACAACTTCAAAACTGTTTTTCCCCCTGTTTAATGAATCCAACTCAGTGGTTACTATTATTAAACTCTAATCGACAGAACTTTTATTACAGTTTATTATTTAAGTTAGTCCCTAACCTCCATCTCTCTTCTGGTCCAGATCTGCCTTTTTTTCTTTTTAGTCTCTGGCCTCTTCCTTTATTCTATGCCCCTCTTTCCTTTTCTACAAGTAGATTTTTTAAAAGGAGAGTCCTATGAGAAGAAGGAAATAAAGGAGAAGGTGCCAAAAGTGTCTTTACAGTCGGGAAAATGGCATTTCTTTTCCAAAGCCACCTTCTTTACCCTAAAAGCTGGAATGTGCTCTCTAGCTTAAGTAGGATACTAGACTCAAAGTTCAGAAATCATTTAACAGATCAGTAAATTGGCAGAAAAGTGAACGGGCTACTGTGTTTGGAGACAAAGAACTTTGGCTCAAATTCTAGCTCTGCCTCTTACTACCTCTCTGACTTTGGGCAGAGCATTCTCTTTGAAATGAGAGGGTTGAACTAGATGACATACAAAGCTGCCTTCCAATCCAGATTCCTGATCCTATGATTTGATGAGATGAAGTTGAAGAGGGTCATCTTAAAATGATGAGGGTAGGGTTCGGGCTGCTCAAGACCCCAAAATACTAGCATGCCGGGTCCTGCCGAATGAACTTGACTCAAGTCTTCTCTCAGCCAAAGAAATGTAAAATGCATTTAAAGTTCACCATATTGGGTAGACTTTTGAGGAGCATAGGTATCTCTAAGGCTTGCATTGGACAAGCAGGCTTGTATTGGACTCAGAGCAAGTCTGTGCTAAAAAATTCTATGGAGCTCACACACATGGAGGCAAGATGAGGTCTTAAATACAGAAAGGGTGTGGGAGGAATCTAGGGGTGGTCTAGAGGAGGAGTTTGGGGAGAGTTTTCAGAAGGAGTTAATGAGGTCAGACTCCAATAAATGAATGAAGTTGCTGGAGGCTACCTGGAGACAGACAAGGGTGGGCTAGGCCAGTTCAAGGGTATATAACAGTTGAGGATCAAGAGTGGGGGCTAGCTGGATAATGGAGGGCCATGTTAGTAACAAAGGTTTGGGCAGAGTCACAATGAAAGGCTTATGGCCTCATGCAAATACCTCATCAAATGGGACTATTCAATCAGAGTTCAAGGGGGTTCTCATCAAAGTGATTTAATTGTTCTCTGTAGGTGACAGCTCACTCCTGCCTTCACTTCTTTATGCAACTGCCCTCCCCACATACACATACATCTTGAATAAATTCTTTACTCACCTTCCTCTCAAATCAATAAATCAGCATTTATTAACCATCTAAAGTATAGTAGGCAGTGTGCTGGGTCCTCGGGATGGAACAACAGTTCTGCTTTCAAGAAGTGTATGTTGTATGGGTGTTGGGGGGAGGATGCAATGTACACATAAGCAGAATATGTGATTTTACTGGTACAAGGAGTTCCTGAGTAATGATTTTGCCTCTTCCGGTACAGATTGGAACCTTTTCTGCAACATAGATTCTTAAAGAGTTGACTAGGAATATACATAAAACATACTATGTAGATACAAGAAGTGGTAAGAGCAACATCATACCCTTCCCCCTTTCCTCTTCCAAGTTAGGCTACTTAAGATATAATGAAACTGCCCTTGAGACTTGATTGGCTCAGGGGATTAAAGGGTCAGATTTAAAACATCACTTTTCAGTCACCTGATTACAAAACAGCCACAAAGAGCTTCAGGTACACTCTGATGTGTGGCTAGCAGATGGTCACAGGCAACATGGAGGTGATGGGGTACAAGGTCTGGGAACCCCCTTGAATCTTCCCAATTGATCTGGGTTCTCCAGAGGCCCAAAGCCTTCCATTATCAAGATGAAGGGATCTCAGTTACCCTTAATTTAGCCTAGCCCTTCATTGTCTATTATCTCTAGGCAGCCTTCAGCTAGGTCCAACCCTTGATCCTATCAAAATATCAGTGACCAAATCTGTCACCCTTAAACTAGTCTAGCCCTCCTTGACTATTACCTCCAGCTGTTTCCCACCCTAGATCCCATTAAAATCCCATTCTCTTGGTTCCTGGAGTCTGACCTCAGTCCCATCAAGATCCTCCTTAGACTCTTCCTCAAAACTCTCCCTAGATCCCTCCTCCCAGACTACTAGACCACCCCTAGATCCCTCCCACAGTCTTTCTGTATATAAAATTCATCTTGCCTCCATGAAGGTGCTCAGATTCAATCTAGCTCAGATTCAGTCTGTGTCAGATTGTTCTGGCCTGCTTGTCAATACAAGTACCACAAATGCCATGACTCCTTAAGAGTCTACCCAATATGGTGAATCTTTAATAAACTTTGTTTTACTTTGACTGAGAGAAGGCTAGAGTAGAATTCATTTGGCAGGACTTGGAATGTCCGTATTTTGGGGTCTCAAGCACCCCTAATGCCCTAAATGCCAAACCTCAACAGAGGCAAAGAAGTTTTGTTTCAGATGAATCACCTCACAATATCCTTAATTCATATCCTTACATCACTTTACCCTACTATGGCTGTGTAAATCTCTTTTAGTTAACTGTTGAATAACCTATGAGTGTCTCATTTCATTACAATATTGGACATAAAATATTAGTGGACTGGTCTGAGTCTGGCCCTGCCTAGAGCACAAGGTACTATTGGTACTCTTGGCAAGGTGGCAAAATGGTGAGAGGGAGGGCAGGTAATAGCACTGAGGGGCCCTAGGAAAGACCTCATGCAGATTGTAGCACTTGATCTGAGTCTTCAAGAAATTCAGGTTCCTAAGAGGAAGAGTTAAGAAGGGAGAAAATTTCAAGCACAGTGAACAGACAGTGCAAAAACATAAATATGAAATGTGAGTGCAACATATGAGAAAGAATGTGGCTGAATTATAGAGTACATGGAAGAAGGCCAAATAGATAAGATATGGTCAAGTCGTAAAGAACTTGAAATGCCAAATCAAGGACTTTATATTTGATCCTGAAGGCAACTGGAAGCCACTGAAGCTGATTGAGTAGGTAAATGTCACAGTTAGACCTATGCTTTATGAAAAATATTTATACAGAGAATAGATTGTAGTGCGGAAAGACTTGAGACTAGAAGATTAATTAGAAGGCAATTGCAACATCTAGATAAGAGTTGGAGGCCTGAAATAGGATATGGCTTATATGAGTGGAAAGAAAGGGGTTATATTTAAGAGATGTTATGGAAATAGAAATGACAAGATTTAGTTGGATTGTATTGGATGGGGTAAGAGTAGGGATTCAGCAAAACACCAAAATTGTTAGCCTGAGGGACTGGAATGATAATGGTAGCATCAACAAAAATAGGGATGTTCAGAAGCATGGTAGGTTTAAGGGGAAAGATAAGTCTTTTTCTGGACATGTGAGTTTGAGATACCTATAAAAATTCCAATTCAAGAAGACTAGAGCTTCGGAGGGACGGTCAGACACACACACACAAATTATATATATTAGAGAGAGACAGAGACGGAGAAAGAGGGAGACAGAGACAGATTTTAGATCCATCTGCTCAGATGACAATTTAAGGTATAGGATCTTATGAGCTAATAAGTGATAAAGCACATAGAGAAGAAAAGAATAGGGCCCCAGACAAAGCCTTGAGCTATACCCACAGTTAGAGGATATGATGAAAAATGAGTAAAGAGGACAGAAAAAGAGCAGTCATGTGGTAAGAGGAGGCAGAGAGACACAGAGACACAGAGAGACAGAGAAGAAAGTATACAGGAAAAGAGGGAAGTTAATAATATCAGATGATGCAGAGAGGTCAAAAATGATGAGGACTAATCAAAAAAGAAAACAAAAACTATGGGAACTGGTCAATAAGAGATCATTGGTCACTTTGGAGAGAGCAGTTTCAGTTATATGAAAGATTTTGGAAACCAGACCTCAGAGGGTATAAATGGTAAAAAGAGAGGAGGTGGAGAGACTGAGTATAGACAGCTTTTAAAAATTGTCTGGCTGAAAACAGAAGATATATAAGATTATAGCTAGAGATGATAGCGATTGAGAGTTCAGGGGATTGGAGAAGACTTTGGTGTGTTTATAGGCAGCAGACAATTATCCAGTAGATAGAGAAAAGATTAAAGATAAGAGAGAGGATAGAACTAACAGTATGTGCAGTATGATGGAAAAGATCTGAAGGGAAGGGATTAAGATTACATGCAGAAGTGTTAGCCCTGGTACTAAAAGGGTCACCTTTTCTTCAGAAACTAGAGCAGAGGAAATGATAGGGATTAAGGCAAAGAGTTATGAGAAGAGAAGGAGAAAAGAGGGAGTTCATGGCAAACGACCTTGATTTTCCTTTATAAAGTATGAGTCTAAGTCCTCAGATGACAGTAGGTTTGGAAAATACAGAAGGATTGAAGAGAGAAGGTAAAGTTTGAGGTGAGGAAAGAAGACAATGTTTGGAGCAGACTCTGTGGGGAATTGGTTATGGAATTAATCAAGGATGAGTAAAAGGATTGCTTTGGGGCAGTGAAAGCCTATTTGAGAATAGATAACATCAGTCTACATAAAGGATCCAGCCAACATGTTAGCTAAATTCTGCTAACTTCATTCAGAATCAACATGAATTTGATCAAAGGAGGCAGATGGTTGGCATAATCTGTATTAGATTGAGGTTTAGTAAGGTGAGTGGCAAAAAGAGAAAGAACTAAGTGATTTGAGAGTAGAGGACAGCATGGAACTGAACTGGTTGACATTGGGGAAACAAGACATTGAAGCCACAACAGAGATTATGACCTTGGAAAGTACTAAGGGTTAGAGAAATTGGAAATCACAGGGAGAACAAAACTAAATTTAGTCGGAGTGAGACACAGAGAGAAATGAGATAATAGATCATGATCTAAGGTAATTTCAGAGTGTTTTATCATGGAATTACAATACTTTCAGGTAATTGCATAATCAAGTGCAGGTGTAGCAAAAGTGAATGGAGGAGCAGGTCATAGGAGGTGAATGTATTGAAGAACTGGGAGGCTACAGTCTTTGAGACAATATCAATATGTATACGGGAAGGAGTGGGGACAGTAAGATAGATTGTGAGCCAGGCAAGGAACTCATTAAGAAGGGAGGGACAGTGACCTACATAGCCTGGTAGATAACAGTCACTAGGTACTAAGTTTGATCCCTTAATGCCTCCAAAGCACAGTTTAAGTTCCATCTCAAAAATGAGTTTTTCCCATCTCCCCATACCCAAATGTTAACTCCCTTTATCCTTGTAGTCAAATGTGAGCTCTTTGAGGGCAAGGACAGTTTCATTTTATTCTTTGTATCCCCAGCACCTAGCACAGTGTCTGGCACATAGTAGGCTCTTTATAATCATTTATTGAATTTAATGAACTGAATTGAATTAAAATGAAATGAATTAAATTGAATGTCTCAATGTTATTCCTCAAGATGGTAGCAGGGCTGCGACTAAAACCCTAGTTTCTTCTATTTACTGTAGTTTTCTTTCCACTATACCATTCTTATACCCTAAAGCTACTGTGTTCCTTTAACTTCTATTATTCTAATAGTCATTATATTAAATAGTTACACTGGAGGCCCCAAGGAGCCCTCAAGTGATTTACCAACAATAAATACTTACTTAAATAAGAAAATAAAAAAGACCTCCAAATGTCTTTCTTTGTGTGACTGTGTACATATATTTTCATGGACCTATATTTTTGCATGTGCGTGCATGCCTATGTGTTTTTGTGTTAGATAGATAGATAGATAGATAGATAGATAAATAGACAGACACATATACATGGGCTCATAACTTCTACAAGGGACTTTAAAGGTCATCTAATCCAACTCCATCATTTTTTTGTAGATGAGGAAACTAAGACCCAGATTTGTCAAATGATTTGTCCAAAGTCACAGAGTCCAGGATTCAAACCCAAGTAACTGACTCCAATTCCAGTATGCTTTCCATTATAGGAGTCGTCTGTGCATGCCTGTGTATGTCCCCTGTATGTATATTTGTATGTTAATGCATGTACATGCATGTACTTTATCTGTAAAGTAGAAAAAATCCAAGAATAAGCATTAGGCGTTAATAAATAATGTCCCACTAGCATAACTTTGGGGAAAAAAATCCAGATAGAAAGAAAAGGAAAAGAGGAGGGCAAGCTGAATAAACATTGGCCTGAAGGGTTCTCAGGGAAGGCCCAGTCAATTTCAAGCCCTGGAGGTTGCATCTTCTCTGCTGGTTAAAAAAGTTAATTCATACGTGCCTACTTTCATTTCGTCATTCAAGCAGCACAAATTAGAATGGTTAAGCAGATTCAATAGAGATTAATTACATTAAGCACAAAGCACATTTCCAGTCCATGCCATGGTTTCTACTTCATTTCATTCATTATCCCATGTGACATCTAGTGTCTTGCTGAAGGTAATGGTTAATTTCAATCACATATGCTATTTTGGACAACTTTTTCTATTGGATTCCTCAAGAACACTATACTGGGTACCCTGAGGTTATTGTGGTCCTTAGTTTGTAGTGGCCATTGGTACTTTAGCTATTCTAGCAGTCATTACACTGAATAGTTTTGCTGGAGTTCTCAAAAGGCCCTCAAGTGATTTACCAACAATATGTATTTACTTAAAAAAAAAAAAAAAAGCAAGCCTCCAAATACCCTCCTGTGTATGGTTGCATGCCTATATATCTTTGCTTTCTTGTATTTTGTGCATGTATGGTATGTTTATGTATATGCATACACATCCACATAAATACTGAAATCCCCCTCACCAGGTACAATGCTTGGCACATAATAGACACTCAGTTAATTGACTGAGAGTCTGGAGACATGAGTTCTAATCCTGCTTCTACCACTAACACTATAGCACCTTGAGTTACTTTAGTTAGATCTATGTAAAATGATAGAGTTGAACTACATGACCTCTAAGATCCCTTCCAGCCCTGGTATGCTACAATTCTACATTCCAGGTCTTCTGCAATTCCATGATCCTTTCCCCCACTATCATTCTATGTTGTCTATTATAAGATCTTTTACTGATCACCTTCTGTGTTCTGAGGTCCCTTCCAGCTCTGACCTTCAGTGTTTTGTATCCAAGAATCTCTGAGTTCTGACTTTCTACCATTTAAGTGCCTTCCATATTTCACTTGCTGTTCTATGTTTTAAGGTATCTTGGTTCTGATATTCTATGTTCTAATGAGACTCTCCCAGCTCTACTTTTCTATGCTATATTTCTCAAGCCAAGGTTTCTTTGTTCTCCCATTCTATGTCCTAAGGTTTCTTCTGGCTCTCACCTTCTATGTTGTTCTTTGATCTACATTTCCTTCAACCTTTACCATTTTATGATGTTATCCTATGGTCCCTTCTAGGTGTAATTTTCTAAAGAAACAAGATAACAAAAAATAAAGATTTCTTAAACTCAAGGCCTTAAACATGTTGACTGCATAGGAGGGTACCAAAGACAGAGACAACCCTCTAAAAGTAACCCTCATCAACAGAGGACAAGCGCCTGTTTATGTACATTCATTTAATTCAGCAGCAGTAGAGGAAGAACTTTCCAATTCAGCAACAGTAGAGGAAGAACTTTCCAATTATGGCAGCTGTTCCAGCTGCTGTGAGTCACACGTGGATGGGGAAATGTGACTCATGACCACTGATGAGAGATAGAAATTGAATCTACTTAAACTGTTCATACCCTCTGCAGATGTATTTGCTTTGGCAGATTTCTTGACAGTTTTCACATATAAAAAAATAAAAATATGTGTTCTCTATCTTTATACACATATCATCATCATCACCACCACCACAACCCCTACCATTATCATCATTATAGCATTTATATAAGACTTGAAAATTCACAAAATGCTTTATAAATGCTATTATTCATTCCATTTTATAGGTGAAAAAATTGAGGTAAACAAAATTGCAGTGACTTTCCCAGGATCACACAACTAGTAAGCTTCTGAGACTGGATTTGAACCCCAGACAGATAGGTGCCCCACCTGCTGACAACTAGGTACTTGCATCTATTATGTCACCTAGCTCCCCCATCCTCGAAAATTCTATTTTTTAAGATGAATGTCTTACAAATAGCAAATAATTGAGTGATTTTTGGTCTATAATTGAAAGCAATATGCATGGATATATCTTATAACTCTTAGAACTAACACAAAACAGTAATAACAATTCACTTTTATGTAGTATTTTGCAGAGCACTTTTCCTCATAACATCTCTAAGAGGCATGTGCAAATATTCTTACCCTTGTTTTACATATGATGAAACTGAACCTTGGAGGGGTTTAAAGTGACTTCCTTAAAGACTATAGCTAATTTCAACTTGAACTCGAACCCATTTCTTCTGACATGGCGACCTTGAAGGTCCTTTCCAGTTTTAACATTCTATGATTCCGTAGGCTCCACTCCATTAGTGTATTCATCCCTTCTGTTGATAACTAGAATGCTAAAACCTAAGACACACACATCAAAATCCTAAAGTTCTTTTGAAATTATCATGGACGAGGTTATAATTCTGAACACATATAATGATCTTACTGAACAGAAACATAAAAATTATCTGCATCAGCCAACAGACTGGTTCAAGACTGGGAAAAATTCTTTTATTGATTTAAACCTTGAGAGGATTGACAAGGACAGAGAAGACAGCCGAAGGGCTAGGTCAAAGCCCTGGAAAAGAAAGAGGAGACAGAGGTTGTAAGAAATAGGCATTTCTTTTTCCTTTAATCTACTCTCTTCCTGGCACTCCTTCCTCCCAGAATTGAACCCTTCTAGTACAGTACAAAGAAAGTTTGCCTTGCATGGATTTCCCTTTCTGCATTGCTTGCTCATTTATTTCTGGTAAATGAATTTCCAAACGACAGTGTAAAGTGATGCTTCTTGGGAAATAACAATGAATTTTTCTCTAGACTCTACCTCAATTAATGGGTCTATGTTTTCTCCCTAGCTATTCTACAATAAACCACCTGCCTTTAAATAAAATAGAACATGCTACAGTATACACACCCCTGCTTGGTCAATTGACCTAATGCCTTCTCTATTGATAGTAACAATTCTCATTTCTGGAGAGGCTAACCTTAAGGTTAGCAAAGTATTTCTTCCAAACAAGCCTGTAAGATAAGTACTATGTAACAGCAAAATTGTGCGATGATCAACTGTGATTGACTCAGCAATACAATGTTCAAAAACGATTCCAAAGGATTCATGATGGAAAATGCCATCCACATCCAGAGAAAGAACTATGGAGTCTGAATGCAGATCAAAGCAGACTATTTTTACTTCATTTTTTTCCATAGATTCTTTTTCCACTTTGTTCTGTTTCTTCCTTCACAACACGACTAATATAGAAATATGTTTTATATGATTGCAAATTTATAACCTATATCAAATTGCTTGTTATCTTAGGGAGAGGGGAATGGAAGGAGGGAAGGAGAAAATTTCTAACTTGAAATCTCATTAAAAAGTAAATGTTAAAAATTGTCTTTATATGTAATTGGAAAAAATAAAATACTATTTAAAATGAAAAAATATAGGTCCTATGAGCAATTAAGTCACATGGTCACACAGAAGGTAAATGTCTGAGAACTCATTAGAATTCAAGTATATCTGATTCCAGACTCAGGGCACTGTCCATCTTACCATACTGCCTCTCATATGCCTCTATTCAAAAAGTTCCAAGGGGTTTTATTGCTTGCTATTCTATTTCTTCTGAGCTTAGGATTCAATCTGATTCCAATAGATCTTTTCATTCTTATCTCATGATACCCCTCCATTCAATCAATCAGCCAATCAATAAGCATTTATTAAATGCCAGATCATGTGCTTGGCGCTGGGGATTTATTATTCAGTAGTTCACATATCTGACTCTTTGTGACCCCGTGGATCATATTGGCCATTCTTAACAAAGACACTGAGTGATTTGCCACTTCCTTCTCCAGTGAATTAAGGCAAACAGAGGTTAAATGACTTGCCCAGGATCAAGCAGTTTAGTAAATGTCTGAGGATGGATTTAAATTCAGGTCTTCCTGACTCTAAGCCCAGCACTCTCTCCATGGAGACACCCACTGGGCAAATAGTGGTTAAGTGACTTGCCCAAGGTCACACAGCTAGTAAGTGTCTGAGGCCACATTTGAACTCAAGTTTTCCTGACTCCAGGTCCAGTTATCCATTCATTGAGCCATCTAGCTGCCTCTTGGGTACTGATGATACAGATGGGAAAAATAAAACAATCCCTTCTCTGAAGGACAGAAAGTGTACGTGCATACATATTTCATCCTGGTCTTTCCTCTGTGTATTTGCTAGTGTTATTCTCTATTCCTCCTGCCCTCCCTCTATCTCCCCAGTCATTTCTGCCTATTTCATTCCCTCTTTTCATTCAAAGTCTAATGTAGGTCCCAATTCCTTGAGAAAGCCTTCCCTCACCCAACAGTACCTTCTTTGACAGGGATGAATGTAAAGTTTACCTCCCCAAATTTCTCCTAGTTCTTCCGGGATCTTTCTTTTTCCCTTATTAACAGTCCCACCACCACCAGCAGCAAAATCAGATACATGAATGGATGGTGGTCTTATTAATTCAAGAGTTCCCTCAAATGATGCAATGCACAATCCATCCATGCCTTCCTATCTTGTGGATTCTAATTCATGTCTTCCCATATGTTCTCAATACAGGGTTCACCTGATGCGGTAAATGGGGGCAGAGAGATTTCTTTCCTTTCTTTTGACATGCCCAAGATGCCAGTGGGACACACTGACTGTCCCTGGGCTAGACAAATCCTTGCTCCAGCTATGGATCCAGTCCATCTTCTTTTCCACTTATAATTATTTGGTGACATCTATTTGGTTCTCTCTGATGTTGGAGAGAACATTTATTTTTCACATATTATTTATATGTGAAATTTATATTTATATATAAATCCACATTTATTTTTCCCATATTAGATGATAAGCTCCTTGAGGGACCTTATACCTCATGTCACCTTTGCATTCCTAAGTCAGGAGCTAAGGGATTGTTGCAAACTAAAGTTTTAATCAACTTTTTTTTGCATTGAACTGAATTGAATTGAATTGAATTGATGAAGGCCTTCAGTCTCCTTTTTATTATCTCTTGGGAAGTATGGGAACTGGAAGGGAAAGATAATCAAAAACAATCTAATGACAATCAAATTCCACACACAATAAACATTAGCTGCAGCTCAATTAAACTCTACAGTTCACAGATGTTCACAATAACAGCAGCCCCGCAATAGCACTCTCCTCATTAAGGTGCTTAGAAGCTGTGCATATGCCAACACCATCCAACCAGGGATGGGAGCAGAGAAGAGAGCAGGTCCCAGGGCCCTGGGGCATGCCTAGAATGTAGATGAGAAGGCAGCTGCTGCAGCATTCCTCCCAGGAAAGGTGTATGGCTTGGAATTGTCATTACAAGGCTAAGCCCTATTTCCAAGCACCAAAATTGGAGCTGGAGAGGGACTTCTGGGAGAAGAAAATTGAAATGTGTCCCCCAAGCCTTCTTTCTCAGCATCTGGTAGAAGCACAAAACTTCCCAAAGTTGTAAACATGGTTGGCCATAACTAGCAATTTTGATGCTGGGGCAAAGGATGCCGAAGATGCCCTCATATTAACCCCCAGGACACAGACTGTTAGGTGGTTATTGGAACGAGCTGTATTAGCTCAGGAGAGATGATTGTTAAATTTTCAGTAAATTTTCATTTTATGCTGCAGAAATCTGTAAGTACAGATTTCTTAAGAGTGCTGAGCATGGAGTCAGGAAGACCTTAGTTCAAATGTGATCTCAAATATTCAATACCCTGGGCAAATCACTTAATTTCTGATTGCGTCAATTTTCCATTATGCAAAATGATAATAATAGCACCTACTTTGCAGGGCTATTGTGAGGATCAGATGCTTTTTGTAAAAGCACAGTATCTGGCACATAGTCGATACTATATAAATTCTTATTCCTTTCTCTCCTGGAAAGCTAGTTGTTAAATATTTGCCAGCACTCCCCTGGACAGAAGTGGTGATAGAGACTAAGGAAAACTTTGTAGCTACTACAAATGAAGCCATAGTGTGGAGGGAGTGGGGGGGCGGGGCAAGGAGAAGGGCTCTGTAGAGTCTCTCTGGAATGCAGTCTCTGAGGATGAAATAGTCATGTGCTTGCTTTCTATTTTAAATAATTATCCTTGCTAACTAAGATGCTAAGATCAATTGTTTCTATGCTGCTGAAGTATAAATTCCAAGAAAATTCAGCGCCAAAAAAATTTTAAAAACAAACAAACAAACAAAAAGAACACCTCTGACTATCCCCTACCTTAGTTATGCCTCTGCCTGAGGGGAAGATTGGATTTCAAAAAGCCAGTTTTCCCCCCTGGGATATATACTTCAATTCATGTTTCTTTTGACTTACCAGAATTATTGAAGCACAGATTCTCCTATTCTGTATGGGTTAGACAAGATAACCTTCAAAATTCTTTCCAAAACAATATTCTTGATTCTGGGTTGGTAGCACACCCTGAAGGTTGGTACAGCTAGACGCTTGAAAATGCTACTCAACATTTGTAACCTGTGGTCCATGAACTTCAGTGGATCTGTGAACTTGGATAAGAATACAAATTTTTTTCCCCATTAACCTCTAACTGAAATTTACCATTTCCTTCAATTATGAATGAAGCTAACAAATATTATTCTCAAGAATTCTGGGAAGGGGGCATAGGTTTTAGCAGACTGCAAAAGGATTTTGCACAATGGCACATGGCACAAAAATGAACTGTACTAGAGGAGGATTTTTAAATATGTAACTCACCCTGGGGAAGAATGGCCCAGACCTCCATAGACTTCTGTAATTTTGAGTTTTTCTACTCTTCTTCTGAGGCAAGGTTGGGAACTAAGGTGAGACCAAAAGGACAGGCTGGAGAAAGGAAGGGAAGAGAACATACAAACAGGAGAGAGAACACAGCACTTCTCTGAGAGCCCAAGGCCTCTGTGGAGCTGAAGCTGCAAAGGTTATGGAGAGAAGAGAGTAAAGTGAGGTTGGTGGCCTGGCCAGAACAAAACCCAGTTTGTTTTTTAAATAGTTCTTCATGATAGAAAACATCAGTAAAAAGTGGCACACCTCCTGAGGAAGCAAAGAAGGTAATAAAAATAAATGCAGCCAGGAAGTCACTTAAAGCTCAGAAATGTCGTTCTTATTCCAAGAAATCACTCCAGAACACATAAGGCCATTATAGATTGTCCCTCACTTTCCAGTGGCAAAGTTCCCCACCCCATCCATCAACACAGGGGCAGGGAAGCAGACTGGACATCTCCTGGGGCTTCGTTTCTCTCCATTTATATACACTGTAGTTAAACACTATAAGGTCTCCAAACTGGCACTTTCATTAACATGATTCCCATGGTTTTCACACCACACTAACTGATTTCCCTGTCTCAGAAGCTGTCAGCACGGATGATGGTTGGCCCCATTATGCAAATAATTCTTTGCTCTTTTAAAATAGAAACAGTAGCAAAAAAAAAAAAAAAAAGACAATCCCCTTTACTGCCTCTGCCAGGCAACATTTAATCTAAGGGCTTTAGTGTTTCTTTCAGAGGTTCGACTCTAGGTAGTGGCTATTTGTTGCTTGGCATGAAAAGCTGTGTGAACAAAGAAACAGAGTATTCCTTTTTAATAATAGTACACAGAGACGTATAACACTTTATAACTACGGAGTGCTTTATTACATGTGTTATAGCACCATAGGGTTTTAGAAGGGGAGGCAAGTTCTGAGATCCTGCAGTTGGAGAACCCGTCATTGTATAGAGGAGGAACTGAGGCTTGGACAAGTAAGTGACTAGCCCAAGGTCATATAACCCCTAAACAGCAGAGATGGGGATTTGAAATCACTTTCTCTAAATTCAAATTCTGGCAATGTCCAGATCTCTAGACTACCTTTTAGCTATAAATACTATGGTGGTTTTATTATCCTGTTTTTAAAGATCAGAACACTGAGATTCAGAGGGGGGAATAAGTTGCCCCCAAACTTTGCAGGATGTTTTTCTATATGGTTATTGCTGAGGTTTGACCAGACCTATTTACCAGCTCACTTTCTTTTGTCCATTTGTCTAAGAGGATCTTCTCCTCCACCTCCAAAATTAAGGAAGTCTTTCTATAGTAATCTGAGATAAATGACTTCTTAATCTTTTTATGGTTACAAAAAAATTAGATTTGGGGTAAAGATAGAAAAATTTCTATTATCATAAAACATTCTCAATTAGGGCTGCATTTATCAGTCCATTTGGTAAAAAAAAAAATGAAAAGGGTTTAGAAGGTTTTACATAGGTAGCAACCTTAACCAGTAAACTTGGATTTTTTTAAAAATACTGTCTTATCTAGAACACACTTCTTGCAAAGAAATAGTAGGTGAAAAAAAGAGAAATGTATAGGTTTTCCTTCCCTCTGTGTCTAACATTTTCCACCCTAAAGGCCCTAGTTTCCAATAGAAAGCAAAGAGAACATTGAATTTAGAGTCAGGAGAACTAGATTTGAATCAGAGGACCAGACATTTAGTAGCTAGGTGACCTTAGACAATTTGCTCAACCCCTCTGAATCTCAGTTTCCTTATCTATAAAATGAGTACTGTTCTGAGGACCAAATGATCTAGCTTGTGTAATGTGCATGCAAAGCTTAAAGCACTATACAGGGTGTCCAAAAATTCAGTGTAATTTTAAGCTATTAAAGATTATTATTAGCATTATTATTATAAGGGGTACAAGTTCTATCAACACCCTAGAAAAAATTAAAGCTTATTAAATTTTAAAGGCTTAAAATAGCATTAAGACTTTTCAGACACCCTGTATCAATAACTAGTAGTTGTACTATAATAATGTGGAGGAATTAATTTTATCATGAATTACCTCACGTACCTATTGTTAAGAAGGTGCTTTGCAAATCTCAAAGCTATAGAAATGTAAGCTGCTTTATTTTTTAATCTACTTTTAACGTTATTTTCTTTTTAAATTTTGAGTTCTAAATTCTCTATCTCCCTCCCATCACCTCATCCACCTACTATGAAATGAAGCAATATGATATCAATTATACATGTGGAATCATGAAAAGCGTATTTCCATATTGTCCATATTACAAAAAAATAATAAAGCAAAAAAATAAAGTGAGAAAATTATACTTCATTTTTCACTCAAAGTTCATCAATTCTCTTTCTGGAGGTGAATAGCATTTTTCACCATGAGTCCTTTGGAATTAATTGTCTTGGATCATCATATTGATCAGAGTAGCCAGATCTTTTATAGTGGATAATCATCGTTGTTACTGTGTATGATGGCCTCCTGGTTCTTTTCATGTCACTTTGCATCTGTTCATATAGGTCTTCCCAGGTCTTTCTGAAACCACCCTCTTCATCATTTCTACAGCACAATAATATTACATCACAATCATATACTATAATTTGTTCAGCCATTCCCCAATTGATTAGCCTCCCCTCAATTTCCAATTTTTTGACACCACAAAAAAAGGTGCTATAACTCTCCCCCCCCCCTGCCATTTTCCCTTCCACTGTAAAAGCTTTTCCTTGTAAGCCTCTATTATGTAGAAATTTTTCCCCATTCTACCTCTCCCTTCTCTCAGGGCATCCTTCTTTTTCACCCCTCTTTATTTTTTTTTGAGATCATCCCAACATAATTGACTAATACACAGACCTCTGTCCATATAAACTCCTTCTAACTGCCCTAATAATGATAATTTTTTTAGGGATTAAAATGTATCATCTTCCCTTAGAGGAATGCAAACAGTTAAACCTTATTTACTCTCTTATAATTTCTCTTTCATGTTTATGTTTTTATACTTTTCTTGAGTCTTATGTTTGAATGTCAAATTTTCGATTCAGCTCTGGTCTTTTCATCAGGAATGCTTGAAAGTCCTCTATGTCATTAAATATCCATTTTTCCCCTGAAGGATTATACTCAGTTTTGCTAGATGTGTGATTCTTGGTGGTAATTCTTGCTCTTTTGCCTTTAGAAATATTCCAAGTCCTCCACTCCTTTAATGCATAATCTTCTAAATGTTATGTGCTCCAGACTGTGGCTCCACAATATTTGAATTGTTTCTTCCTGACTGCTTGCCATAGTTTCTCCTTGACTTGGGAAATCTGGAATTTGGCTATAATATTTCCAGTTTTTATTTTGGGATCTCTTTCAGGAGGTGATTGGTAGATTCTTTTAATTTTTATTTTACCCTCTGGAGCTAAGATATTGGGGCAGTTTTTCCTTGATAATTTCTTGAAATGATGTCTAGGCTCTTTTCTTGATAATGGCTTCCAGATAGTCCAATAATTTTTAAGACATCTCTCCTCCATCTCTTTTCCAGATCAGTTGTTTTTCCAATGACCTATTTCATGTTTTCTTTTATTGTTTTCATGCTTTTTATTTTATTTTATTGTTTTTTAATGTCTTATGTAGTCATTAACTTCCAATTCTCCCACTTTTAATTTTTAAGGAAATATTTTCTTCAATGAGCTTTTGTACCTCTTTTTTCCATTTGACCTATTCTGCTTTTTAAGGAGGTCTTTTATTCAGTGAACTTTTGTGCCTCTTCTACCATTAGCCTAATTCTGTTTGTAAGGTATTTTTTTTCAGCATTTTTTGCATCTCATATAAAACTTAATTTTGTTTTCATGATTTTCTTTCATCCTTCTCATTTCTTTTCCCAATTTTTTCTTTATCACTCTTGCTTCTTTAATTCTTCTAGGAATTCTTGTTAGGCTTAGACTCAATTAGCATTTTTCTTTAAGACTTTGTTTGTAGCTATTTTTGCATTATTATCTTCTGAGTTTGTGTCTTGGTCTTCCCTGACACCATAGCAGATTATTATATTTAAGTTGTTTTTATGTTGTTTGCTCATTTTTTAGCCTATTTCTTGACTTTGAACTTTATTTTTAAATTGGGCTCTGCTTATTTCAGGGAGGGGAAGCAATGTTTCAAGCTTCAGGCCTTTTCATACTACTGTTTTCATAGTTCTTGGGGTTTGCAATTTTTTTCTTTCTTTCAGGGTGCTGTGATCCAAGAAGGGTATAGTAACTGCTCTTCTAGTCTGTGCTCTGCGCTTTACCCAGGAATGAGCCCTGTTCCCCTTGAAATAAAACACTAGCCTTGAAATTGGGACCAGGGACCCTGTTCCCTTATGACTGACCAGAAGTGCTTTCTCTGCTCTGGAACTGACCAGAACTACTTATGGGCAATAGAGTTGCCAATCAGCATAAGCTGTACCCAGCACCAACAACAGATCCCATGTAATCTCTTTTGATGAATTTCCAGACCCATTTCCTGTCTCTGGGAGGGACTGTTGCTGTTGCTATGACCATAACAGCAGTGTGTGCTACAGACAGGTCTCTACTCCAGTGTCATAGATTATTCCTGTCAACATCCTAAGTTTTCTTAGGCCAGAAAAATGTCTCACCCTGACCTCTCATTGGCTCTACTGCTCCAAAATTTGAGTTGAGGTAATATTTTAAAGTTGTTTGAAGGAAAATGTTGAGAGAGCTCAAGCTGGTTTTCTGTCTTTAATGTATCATCTTGGCTCCACAGGAGGCTTTATTTGAAGGCTTTATTGAACTTCATTAAAGCCAAAATGCTTTAATGGGGGATTTTTGTTTGTTTTCACAATGCCCCAATTTCTTTTTTTTAAACAAATGCTTTATTAACTTCTGTTTTATATCATTCATTTCCAACAGATTTTGAGTTACAATTTTTTCCCCTGTTTTTCCCCTACCCACCATCCCAGCAGTCCCGTAAGATATTGCTTCCTCCAATCTGCTCTCTCCCATATCTTCTGCCATACCCCCTTCAACTTTTCCATTAGAGCAAGGTGAATCTCTCTGCCCCAATGCCTGCACATCTTATCTCCCAATTACAAGCAAAAGAGTATTAATAATAGTATTTATATATATTTGAAACATTTAATTTTAAGACCTCGAATTTCAGATCCATTCCCTTCCTCCCTTGTCACCCATTCCCTCTGGGAAGATAAGTAATTCAGTATGTGTTGTACATGTCTAGCTATGCAACACATTACCATAGTAGACATATTGTTCAAGGCTGCTTATAATTCCCTCCCACCCATCCCACCCCCCACCTGGTCCATTTCCTACTTGATCCTGTCCCTCTTCTATAGTGGGTACTTCCAACCTCCCCTCCCCCCAAGAATGCCTTCCCATCCATCGTCCCTCCTTTTATCCCCCTTCCCCCTATTCTGCTGCAGGTTGAGATATCCCATTTAGTATGTATGTCATTCTCTCCCTGAACCAAATTCAATGAGAATGTGGTTTTGCCTTTTTGCCTTCCTATTCTTCCCCTCCCCCGAAGCCACTTCCCCTTGCTTCTTCTACATGAGATAGGTTACCCTACCCTGTCTCTCCCCTTCTCCTCTTGCCACTTTTCTCTCTCACCTCATAATTTCACCCCTTAAGTATCATCCCTTCCCAACAAATTCAACCTATGCCCTCTATCCATATATAACTGTAAACATATATACACACATTCACATATGTATTCAAATGACCATACACCCTTCTTCCATTATTTTCATACTGAGAGAGGTTTCATCAGTCACAGTTATTGTTTTTCCATGTAGGAATGTAAATAGGTCAACTTTGATAAGTTCCTTTTGATTTCTTTTCCCTGATTACCTTCTTAGGCATCTCTTGCTTCTTGTGCCTGGATGTCAAATTTTCTATTCAACTCTGGTTTTTTCCTCAAGAATGCTTGAAAGTCATCTATGCCACTGAATGACCATATTTTCCCCTGAAACAAAATACTCAGTTTTGCTGAGTAGGTGACCCTTGGGTTCAGTCCCAGCTCTTTTGCCCTCTGGAATATCATATTCCATTCCCTTTGATCCCTCAGTGTAGAAGCTGCCAGGTCCTCTGCTATTCTGATTGTGTTTCCACAATATTGAAATTGTTTCTTCCTGGCTGCTTGTAGTATTTTCTCCTTGATCTGGGGATTCTGGAACCTGGCTATAATATTTCTAGGAGTTTTCTTTTTGGGATCTTTTTCAGGAGGTGATTGGTGGATTCTTTCAACCTCTATTTTTCCCTCTGGATCTAAAACATCAGGGCAATTTTCCTTGAGAATTTCTTGAAGGGTGATTTCTAGGTTCTTTCTTTGATCATGGCTTTCAGGTAGTCCAATAATTTTTAAATTGTCTCTCCTGGATCTACCCAATTTCTTTTTAATATAGCTCACCTCCACTGTGTCATTTGCCTTGCTTCTAATGTATAGATTCCAGGCTTTCTTGCCCTACTTGGCTACCCAGAGCTCCCTGTGTTCATGAAGACTTCTCCAACAGAAGACTTGAAGTTCTACTGTAAAGGGAATTCTTTGTTACACACACAGTGTGATTTGGATGATCACTGAGGCCCCTTCAAACTCAAAGGTTCTCTGATTCCAATTCTAAGGACAAATCCGTGCTCCAACTCTTATTGCCTATAGAAACTCGGACAAGTCACATCTTTCTTGGCCTTCATTTTCTGCATCTGAAAATAAAGCAAGGAAATGGACTAAATAAATCAATTTACTTTAAGTGCTTCCTACATATCAGGCACTATGCTATATACTGAGGATACCAAGAGAAAGCAAAAATAGCCCCTGTCCTCAAGAGCTTACCTTCTAATGGGGTAAACAACATGTGTAAAACACAAGGCAGTTACAGAATAGATGGGAGATAATCTTAGAAGTAAAGAATTTAACAACTTGGGAAAGTCATCCCACAGAAGGTAGAATTTAAGATGAGTCTTGAAGAATGACAGTGACTCTAAGAGCTGGAGGTGAGAAAGGAAGATATTTTGGGTAATCAGGACACAATCAGTAGGCCAACATAGCCAGATGGCAGGATACATAGAGGGGTATAAAGTATAAAAGTACTGATAAGATAGAATGGGGTCAGGATAAGGAGAACTTTAAAGGACAACAAAAGAGTTTGTATTTGATCCTTGAAGGCTCCTTCCAGCCCAAAATTTATAATCCTATGATTTTTTTTAAAGCAGTCACTCATTAACCTGGCTTTCCTTGGGTAGTTTACCTAGTCTGGCTTCTCTTTGGTTTTTCTTGACACCAGTTGATGAAGCAGTCTCCTTCTCATGGGATAGTGCCATCATCTACAAATAGCTTTTCCACCATCTCTACTCCCCAAAAGTGCAAGGCCAGAAATAAACATCCAAACATATCATTTCCTATGGACTTATAACTATAAAAGGGGAGATACTTGCTCCAGAACCTGATGGCCTTTGAGGGCCCTTCCTTCTCTGATAATCCAAGATTCTGGTTTTTCTATTTTCCAGACTAGTCTACTCTATGATATAGGATGTTTTGCCTTACCAGGCAGTCTGGTGCATTGAAAAGTATCAATTTAAATGAATAAAATTAAATAGATATGGTACATAAATAGAATTATGTAAAATGAAAGAGGATTACAAGGGAAATTAGTTGTATAAAAACAGAGTGACCATTTTTTTCATTCATGGACCTCAGATTGAGAATGTTGATAGCAGATGAATTCTAAGATTACTTCTAATTTTTTATCCCAAAGTATACTAGCATTACAATTGCCTCTTGGAGAGACAATGTCTTAGTTTTCATGGCAAAAAATAGATATTTGTCAGTTGGCAAAATAATTTGGGCTTAGGTGGGCCTTTAGGTAGCTCCCAAGTCATATCATAGAGATGATTAGGGATCTGGGGAGCGGACTGGTGGTAGGAAAAGTGATTAAATGTCTTATTTCCATACACACATACATGCATACATGCATACATGTGTGTATAAAGCATGCGGTATGTATACATATGTGTGTATTTATACACAATTACATGACCAATTTAGTCACTAGGTATACTTTCTTTTGCAATATGCTTTTGAGATACAGATAAAAGCACAAAAAGAGTACTTTATAAACTATTTACATCCCAGGCTTTTAAAATTGGGTAATTTTGTGGCAAATGGAAGAAAGGAAAGAAGGAAGGAAGGAAGGAAGGAAGGAAGGAAGGAAGGAAGGAAGGAAGGAAGGAAGGAAAGGAGGGAGGGAGGAAGGAGGGAGGGAGGGGAAAAGGAAAGGAAAGGAGGGAGAAATAGCAGATAACACACAAAACATTTATATGAAAATAAATGTATCAGGGTGAAATTTCAGGCTGCAGTTCACTGGTCTTTGACCTCATAGAAAGTATAGGAATATGGCAGCTAACATTTTAAATTGTGAGTATGTTCTACCAGGCCCTTGAAGTCTCTGGGTTCAGACTTCAGCGGATCCCACTGCTGTAACTGATCCGCAATGGCTGGGATGCAGATGCATAAAGAAATCAGCAGCATCAAGCTGGATGCTTTGAAAGTTCTTTCTATACAAGAGAAATGCCATCTCCTAACATAGGTTATATTTTCCTAACAGTTTTTTTTTCTTCTCAAGTTCCCTTTGGCCCCTACAACATTTTAGGTGGGGGTAGACTAGGTGATATCTATTGCCTGCATTTCTAAATATACAACTCAGTGGTCCTGAGGCGGTGGTTGGCTAAAATGCTGACCTCAGGATTAGTGATTGACTGCTGTTTTACTCAATAGCTGGGGCTGTGGGCAAAAAAAAAACATTTTTACCTATATATTCTCAAAGCTAAAGGACAATCTCTTGTCACAGAAGGCCAATCTCTACAGCTACTGCTTCTCAGGAGTTTGGACAAAGTATTTGAGAACTCCATGTGAGGGGGGCAAATAGCAAGGAAAACTTTCATTGTTATTCCCATGATCTAGGTATATATACACACATATACATATATATACATATATACACATACATATACGCATATGCATACACATACACATACACATACACATATACATATACATATATGTGTGTATATATAAAAAATTCTTTAGCAGATTAGCAGAAAATTATGGGGAGGGGTGTTTAAAAAATAGTTCTCATTGCATCTACCTATTTCTCCTACTTGTAAAGCTAGTTCTGTTCTCCACTTGTAAGGTATCCCACCCCGTGGAAGATATAGACTTCACAGTGAAGGTAAAAGCTGCTTCTTGGTTGAATATAAGAACTATTTGTCCTCTATTTTTCTTCATTGTGTTGTATTGTAGCCTTCTCTTTAAGGAGAAAGAATCCCTTCAGTACCTGGTAAGCAAGGACATTTTCTGAGACACCTGGATAGACAGACTGATATAGTGGAAAGAGTATATGATTTACCTTTAAATATCTGGGTCAAATCCTAGCCCTGCCATTTATTGCTTCCTCTAAGAGTCAGTCAGTCAATAAACACTTATTAAGCAACTACTATGCACTATGACAAGTCCTGGGCATACAAAGGAAGGTAAAAGACAGTCCCTGATGTCCAAACGTTCACAGTCTAGTTAGGGATGCCTCTAGGACACAATTTCTTCATGAAGAAACTGAAACATTAAGTAGTTAAACTAGCTGACCTCTAGGGCACTTTCTGATTCCATAACTGACCCTCTGATCCTTAGTTTAGGGACAATGATGAGGACAATGGGACAGATGAATCAAACATGAGGAATCCCTGCTATTAAAAAATATCTTTCCCTGATGAATTATGGGCTCTCTAAAAAACTGAAGAGTGAATAAAATGTCCTTGGGGCTTCTGAGAATCTCTGAAACTCAAATAACTTCAAAAGAGCTGAATTTTCACTTTGAGTTGGAATTGATTCAGCACAAAATCCTTTAGACCTGGCTTTACCCTGGGTAAGAAATCCCTGTTGCCAAACTGAGTGCCGCAAGTACAATGACCCACTGGCTTAGCTGACATTGTGCCTGAAAGACACTACACATTGTTTTGAAGAAATGAATCATTGAGAGGGTCTGGCTCTGAAATCTAGAAATACAGATGAGACTGGGAAGGTCATGAGACAGAGCTCCAGTGCTCTGTGGCTCTCCTTTCTATAATATCTTCCAACTTCTGGCCAAGTTCAGAGTTTTCCCAGGTTTAATTGGCTCTTCTCAAAAAAAGCCTATTCCTTTCTTTAGCAAATAAGACAATGGTTGTAAATATTTACATTTGAAATGGTAACAGTTTGGCAACAATTGGAGTTACCAAATGATTTATGAAACCTGTGAAATCAAATAGAGAAAAACAGAGAGTGGGCCAAAAAATCCGAGCTAGGAAGGAAGATTTTTCTGACTTTGATATAGTGCATGTTGCCAGGTTTCTGGCATACAATTACAGCCTAATACTTCTTAAGGCAGTTTAATTTTTTTTAAAAAACCATACTAAATGGTTGCTCAATATTATTGTTATATGATCATCAGCATTTTGCTATCATTACCTTTCAATGGAAATATAATCTACTTATGAAAGATAGTTTTCTTTTTTAACTCTTTTGGGAAGGGGAGTTATATAAGACTGAGTCAAGTCCTTGAGCTTGTAAATATGGCAGCCCCTTTGGGGCTACTACCACAATGGGACACTACTCTCATGTGATGGAGTCTACAGGGGGCAATTTACTACTATTATTTTATAAGGTTTATGAGGGTAACACTGAGAGACCCAGTTTCTAATACTATTATTTCTGAGCCCCTACTACTGTATTCTCCATTAACAATAAGACAGTTGGGACTTGCTGACAAAGTATAGCAAGAAACTTCAGTAATACTCTCCCCAACCCCAAAGAAAATTCCTGGAGGTACATTCTCCCACCATACACACAAAGTTAATAGAGAGAGGAGAGTCCAAGTACCAAGATAATGATGCACATGTATATAAAACAGGTAAGGACAGAAGGGTACCTCACAGCTCCTGTTATGGTGAGTCCTTTTCTCTATTCATGGAATCCTTTCCCAATTCCCCTTTAGTTATAACTCCCTACTGGGTAGTAAGCCTAGCTGGGTATTGAGGGTCCGTGCTTCTGGTGAGTTGTTAGCTGGCCTTTTCTCAGGTACAAGGTCATGCTCTCTGTCATTGTCTTCCCTCAGATTATTTATTTTTCTGTTCTTGTTGTACGACTTCCACTACTGCCACCTAATGCCACTCCTATGGCTACTGTATCTGCTGTCATTCAGTTTCAATGGGACTTCTGATGGAACCCCTGGCTGTTTAACCTTACAAGGTCACCTTAATATCTCTGTCTTAGAATATTCAATCTCCTAGCATCAGGAAAGAATATGCTGTGGACTAACAACTGTCATGGTCAGGTGAGAGACCAAATACTCAAGGCATCCCTCCCCCACCTGACTCTCAGAGGCAGCTTAAAGTAACCTACAAAGGAAATCAACCACCTAATTCATATACCCCCTTAGTCCTGGTTTAAGGACAACTAAGTCCTCAGTTTTTCTGGCTCCACACAATTAGAAAAATATTCTGTGTGATATAGTACTGCCCTTTTGGTAATTTTTGATTAGAACTAAGCTCTCCTATAGTTTCCACATGGTTTCTTAAAATTACCAGAAAAGGAATATATTAAGAACTAATGTGCTAATTCATCCATGCTACCTAAATTAGAATAAACAACTCTTGGGATTCTGAAAAAGAGGAAGAAGAGAGAAGGAAGAGGAAGGAGGAAGACAAAGAGGGGCAAGGAGGGGAGAGACAGACAGATAAACATCAGAACAGCACTGACTTCCTAAAATGCACAACTGAGAGAGACCCATGTCATTAATTGGCCTAATCAAAAGAAGAAAACTCTAACATTCATTTTTATAAGATTTTGAGTTCTACTTTTTTTTTATCCCTTCCTCCCTCTCCTTCCTCCCCAAGACAACAAGCAATCTGGTATAGGATATATATGTACAATCATATTTAACTGATTTCCACATGTTGTGAAAGAAGAATCAGAGCAAAAGGGAAAAACTATGAGAAAGAAAAAAACAAAAAAGTGAAAATAGTATGCTTCAATCTGCATTTAGACTCCATAGTTCTTTCTCTGGATGTGGATAGCATTTTCTGTCACAAGTCTTTGGAATTGTCTTAGATCATTGTATTGCTGAGAAGATCTAAGGCTATCATAGTTAACCATTGCACAATGTTGCTATTACTATGTACAATGTTCTCCTGGTTCTGCTCATTCCACTCAGCATCAGCTCATGTAAGTCTTTCCAAGTTTCTCTGGAGTCTGCCTGCTCATCATTTCTTATAGCACAATAGTATTCCATTACATTCATATACTACAACCTGCTCAGTCATTCCACAATTGATGGACATCCCCTTAATTTTCAATTCTTTGCCACCACAAAAAAGAGCTGCTATAAATATTTCTGTACATGTGGGCCCTTTCCCCTTTTTTATGATCTTTTTGAGATATAGACCTGGTAGTGGTATTGCTGGATCAAGGGTTATGCACAGTTTTATAGCCCTTTGGGCATAGTTTCAAATTTTTAGAAAGAACTTCAAATGATAATAGAGTTTAGTTCTAGAAGAGACCTTAATCATCCTTTGGTTCAAATCTCTTATTTTACAGAAGAGGAAACTGAGGTTCAGAGTAGAAAAGAGATATGTCCAAGGCTACACAGATGTTAAGTTCCAGAGCAAAAATTTGGATCAAATACATTCCAACAATTATTCATTTACTTACATATATATATGTATATATATATATATATGTATGTATATATGTATGTATGTATGTATATAGTGTATATTCATCTATCCAGGTGCTCTGATGACCTTAATCCAGTAGTTTTTTCCACTCTAACAGAAATTCTTCACATTTCCAGAACATTTTACCTAATTTTTCCCCCTTGGTCCCTAGAATATTCTGCCCTGTATAGTACCTACTTTGTGTACATAGTTTAGTGGAAAGATTGCTGGACAAAGAGACAAGAGACCTTCATTTGGATTTGTGTCAGAAACTGGCTGCCCATGTCATCATAAGCGAGTTGCTAAACCTCTCAAAACCCAAATATTTGCTAAACAAAGGGTCAGAGCACATGTCCAGCTCCATGACAAGTAATCTATCCAGATTTTTCAACTGTAAAATGGGAATAATATTTTTTCCTCTGCAAAATGGAGTTAATAATATGTGTACTGGGTTATTGGAGGAAAAGCTCTTTGCCAACCTTAAATGCTATGTAAATCATTATTGTTGTTATTTTTCCCCATTGACTATATAAACTCTTTGGAGGCAGAGAATGTCTTATTTTTCACCTTGTTATTCCCAGTACTCAGCACATCACATAGTAGGCAGTTAATGATTTTTAAAATTGAATTGAGAATAATATTGTAAGTTCTGGTCATAAATATTTTAGGCCCAAGGGTTGTCACTAGTCATTGATGTCACTGGGTAATAAAGGCTTTGCTAGAAGCTTCAGACTGCCTAGTCTACAATTTCCCACCCCTAAATGCATTCAATGCATTCCCTATTTTCCCAGAGCCTTTGCTCATATTTTCTCCTTTTATCCAAATTTTCCCCATCCTCCCAGGTCTAGCTCAATCAGCACCTCATAAGAGAATTGGATTTCTATTTGGAAGAGACATCAAACCAATGGATGAGTATCCTCTGAGTGCTCACTATGTGATATGTAGTGTACTAGAAGCTATGAGAGCAAGAAATATCAGGTATGGTCCCTGCCCCTAAGGAGCTTATAGCCTTGATGCAGTATTTAAATTATCAATTAGTATTAATCAACAAGTATTTTTGAAGTATTTACTATGTTGCAGATACTGCTCTAAGTACTGGGACAAAGGTTGCAAGAACAGTCCCTTGTCTCAAGAAGCTTTCATTCTAATGGGGAAAGAACATGAGCATAAATGGTTATATAAATTATGTGTGTGGAGAGAGAGAGAGAGAGAGAGAGAGAGAGAGAGAGAGAGAGAGAGAGAGAGAGAGAGAGAGAGAGAGAGAGAGAGAATGGAAGGTAACCTTAGAGGGGATGGCCAATATATAAGAAAAGATAACTAAAATACAATATAAAACTATGTGTGACTATACCTTGGTCAACACTCTAAGACTAAAAGTGGCAAAGAAGGTGCCAAACCCAATTGGTAGAGACAGTTTCTTCACCTGGGAGTTCCCTATACTATATGTGTGTGTACATATACACATATATGCATACACACATATAAACTATATAAAATCAGATATAAGTCCTATCACTATGTTAAGTGTCAGATGAAAGGTTCAGATAATAAATTTCATAGGACTTCAGGGGAGGGAGAAAGGACTTTAAGATTATTAGTTACTTGAGAGTATTAGGTGCTGTGTTCCACTTCATCTTTGTATTCCCAGTTCCTGGTTAAGCAGGGATGCTCAGGGAAATTCTAAGTGGCACAGTGGATAGAGCATTGGGTTTGGAATCAGGAAGACTCATCACTGTGAATTCAAATCTGGTCTCAGACACTTACTAGCCCCATGACCCTGGGCAAGTCACTTAACCCTGTTTGCCTCAGTTTCCTCATTTTAAAATGAGCTGGAAAAGGAAATGGCAAACCACTGATGAGTCTTTGCCAAGAAAACCCTAAATGGGGTCACAAAGAGTCTGGCATGACTTAAATGACTAAACATCAACACATCCCATAAAACTGGACTTGTGCTGTAACCTCTTACATAGGAAAATTCTGAGATGATATAGCAACTCATGATTGTCACTCAGTGATTGGGGAGATAAATTAAATATAATGGGTGATTGAATGTGAGGGGAACAAGTTCAATGAAAAGAGCTGTGGAAATGGTTCCACCATGTCTTTAGAGCCTAGCACTTTCTCTACCTTGTAGTTCTAGCAAGGGGGAAGGGATTATTTTCCCCCTCCCCACTGGCAATGATGACTTATAGCACAAGCCCACAAGGGCAGGAACTTGTGTTTGCCCAGGCAAGTCTAAATCAAGATTTCTGACTGACTTCATGGTTCAGCAACTGGTGATCCTGAGAAAAAGATGTTTTCAGCCTAGAAGTTAGAGGGTTCTTAAGTAAAGGATTTGCTCATCAACCTTCCAGAGGGAAGAGATTTCTATAACTTTCCATTTCTCCAAAGAGATGATTAATTGCTGACCTGTACTTGAAAAATGAAACAGAAAGGTAGAAGATGACAGTCATTTTAGGAATCATTAGGCAAATACATGTTGCTATTTCCATGTACTTGTCCTACAAGTCACCATTGACACTGGAGGCATAAGGAGAAATATCCCTTCTCCACCTTGATGGAAATCTGGTGGCCACCATTTTCTGAAGTCTTCAGTCAGCCAGTAAAAATTACTTTGGAGGAGAGAATGAGGCTAACAGCTTGGTGCAGCTCTGTCTCACTTAAATCCAATTCACAGGCACATCCTCATTGGTCCCCTTCCAGAACCAAGGATGAACGACAGCAACATTAAGCACCTTGGATGGGCCAGATGCTGTAATAAGTGCATGGTGGGAGGAAGAAGGAAGAGGAGAAGCAGGGCAGTTCCCCCATGGCAGTCCACCCCTACTCAACGATTGCCAATTGTCTTTGACACAACCCCCCTCCCCCAGCCTCTGGGAACAAATCAGGAGATTCATCCTGGTGTAAGTAAAGAGCCTATTCCACAGCACATATACAGCTCCACAGTAGGCAAGGTCCCCCCATCACTACTGCCATACTAGCACAAGGCACCCAATAAATGTTTTTTTGGAATTGAATTGGCTAGATCCAGCAGTAAACTTTAGTAGAAGGAGCATTAGATTTGTCATCAAAGATCCTGGGTTTCAATCCTGGCTGTATTCCTTACTGCCTGTGTAACCTTGGGAAAGTCATCTTAACATCTCTTGGCCTCAGTTTTCCGACCTGCAAGATGTAGACATTTGACCAAATGATCTTTAAAGTGCTTTCCAACCAGAAATCCCGTTCTTCTATGAGGTGCTAGTTGAAGTAAAATTAAGAGGATGGGAAATATTTGGGTAAAAAGAGAGAGTATATGCAAAGGTTCTGAGAGAACAGGGAATGTGCTGCGTGTACTTTGCAGGGGGGTGTGGGGGGGAAGAGAGGGAAGGGTGGACTAGGGAGGTTGAAGTGAAGGCTTCACAATAGAGCTGGAAAGGAAAAGGAGGTCAAGACTGCAGGGGGTCTTGAATGTCAGACAAAAGAGTTTGGGCGTTATCCTGTATACCACAGGAACCATACAAAGGTTTTGGAAAGAAACAGGCAGTAATTTATTTGGCCTGGCCATCAAACTCTAAACTCTGGGTAAGCATCCTTGTGTTCCAGCTGTTTCTATAAAAACCTCAGTCGTGTGCCCTTCACTGAATGTCTGCCAGTGAGAGAAGAAAGATATGGTTGTGAACATTTAGTAGCCGCTGCGGTCACCTTGCACCAATTGTGCTAACATACACTTTAATGGCAGTTTAATTAGATTTACCATGGGGGAGATGTCACGCCGGAGATGCCGCATGTCTGTTTTTAGAAGGCAGGGTGATGACAAGAATAAATAAAAATGCCCCAAAATAAAGTGCTGCAAACAGTGTGGAAGCCCCAGTGATAATTTGTCTCCCTTCCCTCCTTGCTGGTTAAATACATATGGCATTGCTCTCCTGCGGGGCAAGCATCTAAGTATATGGGTCCTTATGGGACTTGATTGTGCATATGGAGAGGAGGGTTATGTGCCATGTTTTATATTTTATGAGTAGGCTGCGGTACCTCCAAGAATCATTTTTAATTGCCTCTAGTCTGTTAAATGGGAAAGAAATGGAGTCTTGTCTCTGTTGGGGGGAAAAGGAGTTTAGAAAGTGCCCCAGAAATCCAGGGAAAGTGAAGGATTCATGCTAAGACAGATTTAGAGTACAGCACTGTTCAGGCAGTCTGGAACCTTGTGCTTCCCTGCTGTGAACAGGGTCGAAGAGGAACAGTTGCCCCAGCTGAAATTTGCATAATCTCTCTTTAAGATTTGCAAAGCCCTTCTATTCCTTACACCATTTGAGTTCACATCAACTCTTAGAGATAGGTGCTATTATTATCTCCATTTTATGGATGAGGAAACTGAGATGCAGAAAAGTTAAATGACTTACTCAGGGTCATATATCTATTGTATCTGAGAAGGGATTTAAACCCAGGTTGTCCTGATTTGGGGGCAGCTAAGTGGCACAGTGGATAGAGCACCAGGTGTGGAATCAGGAACACCTGAATTCAACTATGGCCTAAGACTCTTACCTGGGCAAGTCACTTAACCTTGTTTGCCTCAGTTTTCTCATCTGCAAAATGAGCTAGAAAAGAAACTGGCAAACCACTCCAGTATTTTGCCAAAAAAAAAAAAAATCAAATAGGGTTACAGAGTCAGACATGACTAAAATGACTAAACAACATCAACACATCTTGACTCCAGACTTGGTTCTCTGACCCCTATCCCACAATACTCTGGAAACTAAGGTAAGAATGCAAGTGAATTGGAGGGGCTAGGTTGTGCAGTGAATACAGCACCGGTCCCTGGAGTCAGGCCGATCTGACTTCAAATCTGGTCTCAGGCACTTAACACTTACTAGCCATGTGACCTTGGGCAAGTCACTTAACCCCAATTGCCCTGCCTTCCCCTCAAAAAAAAAAAGAAAAAAGAATGTAAGTGGATCTGGATCTATTTATGGTTTGTTGGAACAATGAAAGAATAAGAACTTTGTTCAAAAAGAAGGCAGGGGAATTTTAAAAAATGAAATAAAAATTAAATTTGAAAAAATAAAACAAGGGGAATAAGGTGCAGAGCAAGGAAAAAGAAAAACCCATTGGCTAGCTCTTTCCCCCCCCCTTACCCCCCCCATTCCCCCTCCCCCCCCACCTGCCCAGTAGAGGATTCCCCCCCCCCCATTCTGTGCACAACATCAGCCAGGTGGCCCAGTGGATAGAACACTGGGCCTGAAGTCAGGAAACCTGGGTTCTAATTTACCATCAGATGCTTACCAGCTGTGGGACTCTATGCAAGATCCTTGATCTCTGTCTACCCCAGTCACCTCATCTGCACAAATCGAGATAATAAAAGCACCTACCTCCCATTGTTATAGTGAGAGTCAAATGAGATATTTGTGAAGCATTTTGCAAACCTTAAAACACTACATGCGAGTTAGTTATTATTTTTATTGTTATTACTAGGTGACATAGTGGATAGAAGTCTGGCCCTGGAGTCCAGAAGATCTGAGTTCAAATCCAGCCTCAGACACTTACTAGCTATGTGACCCTGGACATGTCACTTAACCTCCACTTGCCTCAGTTTCCTCATCTGTAAAATGGGAATAATAATAGAATCTATCTCCCAGGGTTATTGTAAAGATTAAATGAAGTGATAATTTTTTTAAAAAGTTTGTAAAGCACTTTGCCCAGCGCCTTTTACATAGTAAGAGCTATATAAATGATCAGCATCATTATAATGGATAGTGGTGAGTTGAAGCTTGGTGAGGGGATTTATAACCATGCCACATGATGGCAGCTTGAAGTAACTAGGAATGGGTCTGAGGAAGAAAAGACATTAGGGGGAAGAAATCTTTGTCTTCAAATATATTGTCATATGGAAGGGGCCTTACTCTTGTTCTGCTTGGTTCTTGAGGAGACAACTAAGGATGGAAATTACAAGGAGGCAGGTTTTGGTCCAGTAAAATAATTAGGGTTTTCTGGACAGGGAATACCTCAGAAGGGAGGGAGGAAGTTCCTCATCACTAGGGATCTCAAATAAGAGGTTGACCAGCCTCTGATCAGGAATAATGAAGAAGGATTACTTTATCAGATAGAAGTTGGATTTGTTATTCAATCAAGTCCAACTCTTCATGGTCCCATTTGGGGTTCTTTTGGCAAAAATACTGGAATGGTTTGCCATTTCCTTCTCCAGCTCATTTTACAGATGAGGATACTGAGGCAAATAGGATAAAAAGTGACTTACTTAGGGTCACACAGCTAGTAAATGTCTGAGGGTAGATTCGGACTCCAGTGTTCCTGACTCCAGGTCTGGTGCTCTATTCACTGTGTGACCTAGCTGCCCCAGGAGTTAGATTGGATAAACTCTAAAGTCCTTGACAGTTCTAAGATATTTGGACAGGAATGTCTTCTGGAGCTGTTTTAGCAGTGAGCTAGGCAGAAATGATGGCCTACTACTCTGATGGAAACTTTTGTAGCACCATGCAGAGCAGAGTGTGAAAAAAATGTACAGAATGAAACAGTCAAATCTCACATGGGGTTAAATCCTAAAATCAACAAAGATCAAGTGACCATCACAGACACAAAATTACCTTATTTTGAAAATCCCTTATTATCACCCATAAAGCACTTTTATTATCTATCTGTCTCTATCTCTGTCTCTCTGTTTGTCTCTGTGTCTCTTTGTCACTCCTCTCTCTCTCTCTCCCTCTCTCTCTCTCTCTCTCTCTCTCTCTCTCTCTCTCTCTCTCTCTCTCTGTCTCTCTCTCTCTCTCTGCATCTGTCTATCTCTGTGTGTGCTGTCTCTCTGTGTCTCTGTCTCTCTCTGAGTCTCTCTGTCTCCCTTTTTCTCTCTATTCCTCCCTCCATTCCCTCAACTAAAGAAATAGAGAGAAGAAAAACAAAAAACAACACCCGTGTAACAAATATGCATAGTCAAGCAAAACAGATTACTACATTGGCTGTGTCTGAAAATTTGTGTCTTGTTCTGCATAATGAGCCCATTTCTTTCAAATATTAGAGCACAGATGAAAACAATTGAATGTAAATTTTATTTTTCACATCACTCAGCTATTGATCAGGGAACTGGGAACCAGAGATTCTATTTAATAGAAAGGTGCTTAATAAATGATAGTTGGCATAATATGCCTATGATGGTACTCTTTTATAATCTACACCCCCACACAAACATGCATAAACAGAACTGCCCTCAATACTTCAAATCCCAGAAGCCAGCAAAAATCTGCCACCAGAACTCAATGAAAAGTTGCTGATTCCTCTTAACAATTTCTAAAGAATACAAATGATCTGGATATATTTCCCCCCTTCAAATAGAGTTCTTTCCAAACATTGCTAGTGGGAATTTGTTATTGTCTACATATAAAGTAGAAACTCTTTGGAGTTCTGGACAGAGCCTGATGATATAGACAGACTATGCTAGGAAAAAGTAATACCTTGAAAAGTTTGGGTTTAATTGTGGAGATTACAGTTAGCTTTTGGATATGGTAGGTTGAGCACAGTGCTTTCTTTTGTTAAAATTTTCTCAAATGACTGTAATTTCAGAGAAACTGTGATAAAAGTGAACGTGTCATGAACTGAATAGGTTCTTCTAAGAAGAGGCAGATGGCATATGACTCCTTCATTCCCATGGTCACCACCCCACTAAAAGCATTACTTTTGCCTGGACTATTGCAGTAGATTTCTAATTGGACTCCTGATTTCTATTTTCTCTCCTCCATTCAGATGACAAAATAATTTTCCTAAAATACAGATCAGACTGTCACTCCCCTATTCAAGAACCTTAATTTGCTCCCTTTTGCTACATGAAAAGCCTACAAACTCTTAGTTTGTCATTGAAGCCCTTCACAAACCTGCTCCAGCCTTTTCCAGAATAAATTCATATTAGTCTCCATCATATGATCTACATTCCATACACCAGACTCAGCATTTCATTACTTACCTCCCTTTCTTTTCAGGATCTGTGATTTCCTCTTTGCAATCCCTACCATCATTCAATATTCTGTTAATTTGCCATTGCCTATAGAAAATCTTTCCAGATCACTGTAGTTGTCAGTAATTTTTTGGTTCTTAAATAATGTGTTGTTGAGTCATTTTCAATCATGTCCCACTCTTTATGACTCCGTTTGGGGTTTCCTTCTCCATTTCCTTCTCCAGCTCATTTTGCAGATGAGGAAACTAAGGCAAACAGGATTAAGTGCCTCACCCAGGGTCACAAGCTACTAAGTGTCTGATGCCAGATTTGAACTCGGGAAATGGAATCTTCCTGATTCCAGACTTGGCACTCTTTCTACTGTGCCACCTAGTTGCCCTCCTTAAATAATGTTATATTTATTAAATTCTAAAAATGTTATATCATCAGCAAAACATTAAGGGGAATGGCAACCAAATTCAAAAGCATAGGCAGATAAGGAGGGAGCCCATCATAAGGAAAGCTCAGGTTACGACCAACAATTTGCCTAAGGCTTGCCCTTGGTGTAATGACTCAAACATATTTCCCTTGAAAATTTATAAATAAAGGGGGATTTGATATTTTCAACTTCATTATTAAAATATTTGAAACAAAGAAATCTTACATTCTTTGGCATATATATGAGGGTATGCTGAAACTAGCTCTAATCAGTTTCTGAGCCAATTGTTAAATTTTCACTGTCAGGACTTGATTTATTGTTTTCTTGATTGTTGAGACCTCAGAGGGTATTAATAATGCAGATTAAGCCTAAAAGTGTGCATATAATTTTTCCTCTGGGAACCCTCATTAAACATCACCAACTCACCCTTGCGTTAGTCTATCAATATTGCTTGAGCTTAACGTGAGTGTATAAAAGACTAAGGAAATAAAGTCATCACCAAACTATAACCGTTTAATATTTCGTGCTTTAAGTTTTTCCAAATGCTTTATATTCATGATCACATTTGAACCTCGTAACACCACAACCACCCAGTCAAGATCCAATAGTTTTGGATCATGTCCCCACCCATTTTGGCAATTTTACAAGACAGGAATAATATTATGCCCTAGAAGGAACCTCAGAAGATCCTCTAGTCCAATTTCCTCCTGTAGATGAGGAAACTGAGGTTAGGAAAATGGAAATCACTAGGGTAACTAGTAAGTAGAATAGTGAATAGGGTGTTGGACCTGGAGGCAGGAGGCCCTGAGTTCAAATCCAGCCTTAGACATTTACCAGCTGTATGACCCTGAGCAACTTGCTTACATTCTTTCTTTCCTCATCAGTAAAAAGGGGATAAGAATAGTACCTACCCTCCAGGGTTATTGTGAGGATCAGATGAGAAAATATTTGTCAATTACTTTGCAAAGCTTAAAGTGCTATATAAATGTTAGCTATCATCATTCTCATCATCACCCTAAATTGTTCAGATAGCAGAGATAGAAAATGATCTCAAGGATTCTGAACTCAATCCAATGCTCTTTTCCACTATACCACACCATATCCTGAAGAATGTAAATCAACTTAAATCAGTAATCATGTTTAAAGTGTTTATTATGTGTCATTCACTGGACCAAGTGCAGGGAATACAAGTCACAAGTCAAAAAGAAAGATAGTTCTTGCCCTTAAGGAACTTATATAGTATTTGTTGTTTTTGTAGCAACAAAAATCTACCTTCTCTTTTTGTTTTTACTTTTTGGCAAGGCAATTGGGTTTAAGTGACTTTCCCAAGGTCACACAACTAGTAAGTGTTAAGTGTCTGAGGCCAGATTTGAACTTAATTCCTCCTGACTCCAGGGCTGGTGCTCTATTCACTCCACCACCTAGCTGCCCCTGAAAATCTACCTTCTTTCCTTCCCTTCTACCGCATGCCATTGAGAAAGAAAGAAAAGAAAGCCCGTTACAAATACACGTGGTCAAATAAAGCAGATTCTTGCATTGATAATGTTAAAACAAATGCCGCAGTCTATACTCTGAGTATCACCTTTCTATCTGGAGATAGGTACCATGTTTCATCAAGACTCCTCTGGAATTGTGATTGATCATAGTGTTGATCAGGGGAGCTAGGTGGCCCAGTGGACAGAGCATTAGTCCTAGAGCTAGGAAGACTCATCTTCCTGGGCTCAAATCTGGCTTCAGACACTCATTAGTTATGTGACCCTGGCAAGTCACTTAAGCCTGATTGGCTCAGTTTCCTCATCTGTAAAATGAGCTGGAGAAGGAAATGACAAATCAGTGCAATATCTTTGCAAAGAAAACCCCTTATGGAGTCACAAAGAGTCAGACATGACTGAATAGACTCAACAACAACAGTTAAAGAGATCTGGGAAGTTTTCTTTTATGATTTCTGGAAATATGGTCTCTAGTCTCTCTCTCTCTCTCTCTCTCTCTCTCTCTCTCTCTCTCTCTCTCTCTCCTATCTTTTCTTTCTTTTTGTCCTGATTGAGATAGTCCAATAATTCTTAAATTACCTTTCCTTAATCTGTTTTCCAGGTCAATTATTTTGACCATAAGATACCTTACATTTTCTTCTATTTCCTAGTTTTTAAATTTTGTTTTAATGTTTCTTATTACTTCATGGAGTCCTTTTCTACTTGGTCCATTCTAATTTTTTAGTTTACTGCTTAAAGTTTTATACTTCTTATGACACGTTGCCAATTAATTCCCTTTCCAATTCTTTGTTCCAGGGTTCTCATTTATTTTCAATTTTTTTCTTCTAACACTTTTATTTCATTAATTTAAAAAAAACTTTAAAACACATTTTAACATCTCTTTTAGAAACTTTTTGAACTACTGGCCAACCTGTGATTTTCTGTGAGGCTTTGCTTATGAATATTTAGTCACCATTCTCCTCCTCTGGGTTTAGGAGTTGAATATCTGTTAGCATAACAGATTTTTATGGTGAGATTGCTTTTTATTTGTTCATTCTCCTTACTTCATATTTTAAATAAGGACTGGATTCTGTGCACTTCTGTAAAGAATGTCAAGGCTGATCTTTTGTAATACAGGTCCCTACTGTGGCTTTCTTTGGAATATTGAGCACTGTATTATTCCAGGATTCCTAGGACAGCTCAGGCTGGGGACCTATAAGCTTTCAACACTCTCAAAATGGTCTGACCCAAGGCAAAGTTTTATTGTTGCCTTACTGTCCTGACACTACAAATCTCTAACATGGATTTTGGTCTGAGCAACACAATCTATGGGTTTTCTCCTGGTAGGAGTCCAGTAGACTACTTCTAGTTAATGTCAGCTAGCTATAGGTTCAGTGCAATAAAATCATAGATACTCCTTTGGTCTGGTATTACTGCCCTGAGTATTCTACTACAGGATTCAGACTGGGCTAGAGGCTGAAACTGGGTTTTATTCTGATCCTCAGATAAGTCCCACAAAGTTGGTGCTTTTCTTTGGACTTGTTCTTTGATCAGTACACAGCCCAGGACCTGTGACAGCCCCTCATCCTAGAGCACCACTCCTATGTACAAGTCCTCTCCTCAGTGAGCCCTGAATCTGTAACCCAGAACCAGGTAGTGAGCAATAGAGCTGCCAGTTGGCACCTATTCCTGTACCTTGCACAAATTTAGGACCTTTTGTGCCCAATTTGGAACCTCTTCTTGCCCCAGTATATAGTTTTTCCCTCTGCAGGAATGCTCTATATGGCTATTTATAGGTAGATCCTGTCATTTGCAGACCCCTTTATCTGTCTCCCTTTGTTAACGTGGGCTGGAAAAGTGACTATGATTTTTTTTTCTTGGATTTCTCAATCAGGATCCAGTTTGGTGCATTGCACAGTTTGAAGGTGTTGTGGGGTAGAACTTCATTATTTCTTTCTTCAGCTCCACTATCTTGGCTCTACCTCCAAAGAGATTACATTCCAGCAGAAGAATATAACACATAGAAGGAAGCTAAAAGGCAATTGGGGGTAGGGGTGAGGGAATAAAGTGGGGGAGATAGACATGGGAGGGTGTATCTCCTTAATATGGGAGTGCTGGGAAGAATTAACAAATCAGAGAAAGGAACCTCATGGGCAGAGGGATCTTCCAGGGTGAGCAGACTACTGGAATAATAGGAAGAAAGAAGTCCAGAGAGCTGCGAGCAGAGCCTGGGAAGGAATGAAAGGGACTTAGACTCTGAAAAATCACAATCTTAGTACTGGAAAGGTCCTTAAAGAGCATCTAATCCAATAGCCTCATAGATGAGGAAACTGAGGTTGAGAGGCCAAGCAAGTGATGCCAGTCACATGGATATTTAGTGCCAAAGTTAAGACCTGAAACCAGGTTTTCTGACTCTGAAATCTATTGCTTTTATATGACATGATTCTGTCCTGGCTCACTTTGGAACATTCCTATAAAACCCATGACACTTTTCTCCATGGATTTATTAAAAAGACCCCTAGAGTAAAGAGTTATAAAATCTGATCAAGTCAGCAGTTCCCAGCTGTGTAATTGATATCCATTATTTTCTATTGACCTCTGTGCAGAACTTTGGTTTCTCTTGCATCAACAGAATTCCCATTCCCTCCTCAAGGAGACTGCTGTGGGGAATAGGAGAAAATAAAGATCATCAGCAAAATCATTTCATAAATTCCAGGAGACCTTCAAAGAAAGCTCCTTGGAGTATCATTTCTCACAAATGCACTTTCTTTCCATAGGATCACAAAGTTGAAAGAGACTTTAGAGATCATTTATATCAACCACCCCCCTGTTTTATAAATAAAGAAACTGAGTCCAGAGAAATTAAGAAACACGCCCAAGGTCAGGCTGGTAACTAAACAGCAAAGTCAACATTCAAATTGGGCATTCGTTTCCTACCCTGTGCTGCTTGGACTAGCATGTGCCTTTATCCTGACCTCCAGATTTTAGCCTAGGATATATAACTTGACTGAGACCTGTTTGGGCAGTGGAAAGAGGATAACCTCAGCAATAGGCAATAATCTGCAATAGTCAATGGATCATTGAAGAGTCAATTTGTTTGAAATACCTTAATGTTCTTTTGGAAGAAAGGTCTGAAAGGGTGAAAAGCAGTTGTGTGTGTGTGTGTATGTGTGTACAGACAGAGATAGAGATAGGGATAGGGATAGAGATAGAGAGATAGAGATAGAGATGGAGATAGAGATAGAGATAGAGATAGGGATAGAGATAGAGATAGAGAGAGATAGAGATAGGGATAGGGATAGGGATAGGGACAGAGACAGAGATAGAGATAGGGATAGGGATAGGGATAGAGATAGAGATAGAGATAGAGATAGAGATAGAGATAGAGATAGAGATAGAGATAGAGATAGAGATAGAGATAGGGATAGAGATAGAGATAGGGATAGGGATAGAGAGAGAGACAGGGGTAGATATAGGGATAGAGATAGAGATAGGGATAGAGATAAAGATAGGGATGGGATAAGGATAGAGAGATAGAGATAGGGATAGGGATAGAGATAGAGAGATAGAGATAGAGATGGGGATAGGGATAGAGAGATAGGGATAGATATAGGGATAGAGATAGAGATAGGGATAGAGATAAAGATAGGGATGGGATAAGGATAGAGAGAGATAGAGATAGGGATAGGGATAGAGATAGGGATAGAGAGAGATAGAGATAGAGATAGAGAGGTATGGTTGTCTTCATCATCTGAAAGACTGGGTTCAAGTCCTATTTATGATGTGTGACCCTGGGGAAGTCACTTAATCTTTTAGTATCCCAAGTAATTCTCTAAAGACTATGTGGTACAGTGGAAAGAGCATTGGCTTGATGGACAAATCTCTCAACTTTTCTGGGTCTCAAGGATCAAATGGATGGTTGGATAAATTGTCTCTAAGGCCACAAATGGCCTCTAAGGTTCCTTCCACCTCTAAATCTATAAGCCTTTTCTTCTGTCCGTATATGATAGATAGGAATTGCCAATCTGCATCAGTAGAGGGATCTTCCACACTGGAAGATCTTCACACAGATAAAAATACAATTCAATAAAAAGTAACAGAGGGAGAAAATGAGCTAGATTATCTCTAAGGTCTCCTTAAACTTCAAATCTAAGACCACTAAGCAGTTACAAACCTAAGGTCCTATGACCATTAATCCCTTGCTTCCTGAAAAAAAAATTATAGCTAGCCCCTGCAAAAATAATTAATTAAATAGTCTGTGTTTTTGCCCCCATACTCATAAGTTCAGGTTCTAAATTTGTTTTTGGAAAGAAAAATGCATAACTGTCACCTGGACTTGCTTTTTATAATCCATAGCCAGTCTTCTTTGCACTAGGGAAGAACATTTTGGTGAGACCTAGCAATGTGCCACAGCAATCCATTTCAAATGGAAGTGTCAGGGATAAAAATGAACATAAGTTTCAGATTCAATAGAAAGAATAAATGATCTTTAAAATCCTCTGCATCATCACTCAGGTAGATGCTGACTGGCTTAGGGTGTGCAGTATTTTAAAGATGAATGTCTAGACTTTGTATTTCAAACTGCCACAGATAGGGGGCATTTCCAGAATTACAAGCTGTGGATAACATGTGCCCCAAAGAGTAAACAAGGACTGACTACCTACCTTGGTAAGAGCCCCTCATATTATTTCCCCATTTGTCTCTAAGTCCCCCATGACTTAGACCCTAGCTAGAGTTCTCTGGTGACAAAATTCCCCTTGTTAACCTTCCCCCAGTTACCTTCTTGTTCCCTTTGAAGAAATCTCCATGGCAACTACTTAGTTCTCATCTTGAAACCCACAGCAATCCTGTGAACCCCAGCTCCTGTCACTCTGGTGGCTGGCACAAAACATCTTATGTGTCCTCCTCACTATAATATCTACAACTCTCCTTGTTGTAAAAGCCAATCAGAAAGCGAGTATTTATTAAGCACCGAATGTGTGTCAGGGACTGTGCTAAGTGCTGGACAAGACTTGAGATGCTCTCCCCCAGAATGATGCTAGAGGCACCCCTACAGCTGGGCACGGCTCTGCAGATCCAGCTGGAGTGCCTCCAAATTCAGAATTCCAGCCTGCAGGGCCAGGGGATCACACTAAAAGATGAAAAGAAGTGGCTAGTGGTTAGAATGTGCTTCCTAGCCCCAGTCAGCTTGAGTAACCTGCCAAATAAATTTTCCAGCTGACTGGACAAGTTGCCAGATCTGAGGGGCAAGTGAGAGGGGTATTCAGATGCAATCATTTCTCAAACTCTAATCTCATGACTTTACCAGTTAAAGGTTGGGTCTGTGACTTCCCAGTTCAATTTCATCTTAGAACTCAGAAAGAATTTGGAAGATCTGATCCAGGCAAAAGCTGTGACTGAAACAATATATCATTGATGTGATATCTGCCACATTGAAAAGGAAGGCCTGCTTTCTTTTTAAAATTAATTTTCTTTTTTAAATTAATAAACAATTATTTCTTCTCTCTCCCCTCTATTGGAAAAAAGACAAACATATATATTATATATTATTTTGCATTTCTAATTAGAAGGCTTTGAACCCCACATTTAGGCTTTTGTATTATTTGAGAATGATCTGTAAATTTCTATGCTAAATGGTGAGGCATATTTGGCCACTTAATTCTACCATGTCCCTTCAGGTCAAAGACTGAGTGCTTAAAATCTCAGTCCTAGCTAGCCCTTATTGAATGAGGTATTTTCAGTTCCCCACCTTCCTTGATAGTATCATGGTTACTAGGGCAGCTAGGTGGTGCAGTGAATACAGCACCAGTCCTGGAGTCAGGAGGACCTGAATTCAAATCCAGCCTCAGACACTTAACACAAAACTAGCCATGTGACCTTGGGTAAGTCACTTAATCCCAATTGCCCTGCCTTCCCCCCTCCAAAAGGAAAAAAAAAAACATATCAGATACTTTATTGTCATCATCATAGCTTCTCTTATTTTGGCATTGTGATGGTCATGATCATGGGTCCATCTCTCCATCAAGGAAGCAGGTATCCAGGTCAAGAAAGATTACAAGAGAAATCCATATACATAAAAACAAAGATCAGGAGGGAAGTAGGTTTGGGAATGTATGTGTATGTGTGTATGTATATATTTATAGCTATGGAGAAATATATCTAAACTTTTTGTGGCCTTCTGGGGGAGATTGGGGGAAAGGGAAAAAAGAACAAAGTAAAAAAAATGCACAGTGAAGAACAAAAGAAAACTCACAAGACAGCAAAGAAAAGCTGGGAAGTTCTCAACACAATGAGTATTATTTATCATACAGGCTTTCTTGAAATGAAAATTAATTGTTACATATTTTGAATCATCTCTTATGTTCTGCTATGCACTTGACATGCTTTTATTTCTTTCTAACTTTGTACTTAAGTTCCAATGTTTACATTTATGATAAAAATTATTTTAGTTAAAGGAAAGCCCTTGTTGAAGGTGAAAATATTATAAAAGTCTTCTAAATTCAAAAGAAATAAAATGGTAAGGGTATAAGGAGGGGGAGAGGACAAGGGAAGGATTTTTAGAGGGGAAAGTGAAGGAATAGGTAAATAGGTATATGGAAGGGTGTTTAGGTTTATGGGAATGAGAGGATAGGAGAGGTATCCTTGGAGGGGATAGGAGGGCAAGGTAGTGGGTAAAAGTAAAGTAGAGGAGGCAGGGGGGATAAGAAACAAAAGATATACACATACACAAAAACAAAGATCAAGATTAGAATAGGTTTGGAAAAGTGTGTGTCTATATATATATGCATATTGTATATATATATATATATATATATATATATATATATATGGAGAAACACATCTAAACTTTATTGTAGTCTTCCAGGGGGAGGGCATGCATATATGCATATATTTGTAACTATAGAGAAACATATCTAAGCTTTATTGTGGCTTTCTTGGGGTGGAGGGGTGGGGAGAACAAAGTAAAAAGTGCACAGCAGAGAACAAATGAAAACTCACAATGAAGCAAAGAAAAAATGGACAATTCTCAACACAACAAGTATTATTTTTCATATAGGTTTTCTTGAAATGAAAATTTATTGTTACATATTTCAAATCTTCTCTTATGTTCTGATATACACACGTTTTTTTCCTTTCTAACTTCATATTTAAGTTCCAGTATTTAAGTTTATGATATGTTTTTGTTTTTTCTCTGTTCTGTATTTGTGTTTTAGAGTTTGTGTCTAAATTTTTAAAAATAATTTTAAAGAAAGAAAGATTACACCTGACACTTTCTGGTTGTCTGAAGTTAATAAATGAAACCTTCTGGTCTGTTTGAATAGGGATGAAGGTAATAGGAGGCCCTGACCTTGTCTTTCATCATTCTGGAGAGTATAAGAATTTCCCCACTGGGTCAGAGGTAGAAGGGATAGTTTCCCATTAGAGAAATATGGAAGATAGGAATTGTCCCTCAGTGTGTCACCTCAGCTATCAAATTGATGATTTTATGAACTTTTTGCTTTGACATCTTGGCTCTGAGGAGGGAGAGAGGGCTCTCTTCTAAAATTACTTCTACTGTCAAAGCTTTCCATTTGGAGAGCTGTTGCATCCTTCACCGCTAAGGAGGTGGAACTGAGAGAGGAGACATGATCTAGCTCAATAAGAAGTAAATAGGGCTCTTTACCATTTGACCTTTGACCTTCTATCCAGTCATATTCCTACCTGTCAACTTTTGGGGCAGAGTTGGGTAGGTTGGCAGGGAGGGGGAAAGTGGGATCCTGACTATTGCGTTTCTATTTTTTTTTCTTTCTCCTTCTCATGGCCCAGAAATACTCAGCCTCCTTTCTAGTCTGGTTTTCTGTTTTGCTAGCCCGGTCTGCTCTAATTGGAGAGTAGCCAAGTACATTGTTGTTGTTCAGTCGTTTCTGTCATGTCTGACTCTTCATGATCCTATTTGGAGTTTTCTTGGCAAAGATCCTAGAGTGGTTTGCTATTTCCTTCTCCAGCTCATTTTATAGATGAGGAAAATGGGGTTAAGTAACTTGCCCAGAGTCACACAGCTAGCAAGTGACTGAGGCCAGATTTGAACTCAGGTCTTCAAGCCTGGCACTCTATCCACTGTGATGCCCCAACAACCTCTTAGTGGAGGTTTGCCAAGTAGGAGAGGCCAGGTATGCTCCCTCTCCTTTTCTTGTGTCCCTCTATCTTCTTTTCTCCTTCCTTTCAGTGTTGGGAGGTGACAAGTCTACCCTAGGTCTATGTTGTTAGCCACACTGTAATCCCCTCTGTAGAAGTAATTAAATGTTTTATATTTCTAGTATAACCAGGACTCCTATTTTATTATGTAAAACTACATGAAAAGATGTGCATGTTCTTGCATTAAGAATTCTTCTGATGGTTTATGGACCATGAGGTTGGTAGCTCAATTGATACTAGATGGTCATGTTCATTATTGAACTAAATATTCAACTAATAGTCTATATTCTGATGATCCCTTTAATTACTTCTTATTTAAAAAGCAAAACCATAGTTATTTTGTGGGTTTCTCTATGCTGGTATAAGACCAAGACCAGAACACGGTAACCTGAATTTGCATAACACTTTACAATTTGCAAAGTGTTCTATATATGTTATTTCCTTTGACCCTCACAACAGTTCTGTGAAGTGGGTTTTGTTATTGTTCCTCATTTCGCAGATGTAGAAATCGAGGCCAAGAGGGCTTGAGTGACTCATTAATAAGTATCTGAAGGGTAGCTAGTAGGCAGCTGAAGCAGGATTCTAACTCAGGTCTTATTTCTAAGTCTATGAGTCTCCATCACACTGCCAAGATGCCTCTCCTCCTGACACCTAAGGAGATACAAAAAAAACTGAACAAATATTGGGAACTGAGAGATTGCTCCTCAATTCTAGAAGTCTTCTGGTTTCCAATAATGGGTGGAAACTACAAAACAAGAAGACCATTTAATCTTTTTTTTTAGAGACAATGAGGTGGCAAAATGGATAGAATTCTGGGTTTAAAGTTTAAAAGCCCTGAGTAGGGGTAGCTAGGTGGTGCAGTGAATAGAGCACTGGCCCTGGAATCTCGAGGACCTGAGTTCAAATCCAGACTCAGACACTTGACACATTAATTCTGTGACCTTGGGAAAGTCATTTAATCCCAATTGCCCTGCCTTCCCCCCTCCAAAAAAAAAAAAAGCCCCGAGTAGAAATCAGACAGTACGACCTAAGTTTCAGCCCAGCTTCAAAAATTTACCAGCTATATGACCCTGAGCAAGTCACTCAACCTCTATCTGCCCTCAGTTCCCTCAACTGTAAAATGCATATAATAACAGCACCTATCTCACAGAGTTGTCATGAGGATCAAATGAGATATTTGTAAACCACTTAGCCCAGTACCTGGCACGTAGTTGGCATTTAGTAAATGCTTATTCCTTCCTTTTTTTCATTTTCAATAAAATAAGTTGTGAGGCTTTTAGTTAAAGTCCTTAATTCCATGGAGGTTCAAGTATTTTCTACTGGTCAATTGTTTCAAAAAGGCAGTACGGACCCCCATTGCCACCCTTTAGTCTCACAACTCTGAGAGATGATCAAGAGAAATGTGTGTTTAGTGAAGTGTTGCCTTGCCTGACACCTATGGGTGCCAGTATCTATTATCTAGTATTCTGTGTCTAGTGAATTGGGAAAATGATGGTTGATACAAGCACATGTAGGTATTCACCAGGAATAACCATGCTTTCCGTTCAAAAATAACCCCCAAAGTCCTGACACTAAGGACCAAGAGGCTCACCCAGATGGGGCAGGACAGACAGACCCTGCAGCTACCAAAGCAGTCATGCTTTTCCAGAAGCCCAGGCAGCCATAGCCAAGGTATGTATAGAAAAACAGCCCACCAGCAGAAGCTCAGCACATAAACAATTCCCACAGGCCAGCTGTTTTAAGTTTCTCCTTTCTCCCGGTTTTGCTTGCTGCTGATTCCTCCCTGCCTGGTTTGAAACTCCTTCTGGGTGTGTGTGTGTGTGTGTGTGTGTGTGTGTGTGTGTGTGTGTGTGTGTGTGTGTGTGTGTGTGTGTGTGTGTGTGTGTGTGTGTGTGTGTGTGTATTTTAAGCCACTCAGGAACAGCGTGCTGTGGTTACATGTTCTCCTCAAATTCCATAGGATCCTATGTCTTATCAAAGGTTTGGACCCTTTTCTTTCATTCTGCAGTATCTATTCATAGAATCCCTGAACTCATTGGCTAGACCTGGAGGCCATATTTCCTTCTATTGTTATTGTTTTTTCTATTGATTTAACTGTTTATGTTATAAGTCTTTGAGATTTCTTTTTCCTGAAATCTTTGGTACTTAGTCTTTTCCTCTTCCCCCTGCCCCTTATTGCATACTTCTGACTCTTCTAACCATCTGATTGGGGGTTCCTTAGGTACTAGAGCTCAAAGTATCTCAATTTCCTCCCACAAGGGGAAATTCAGAGTTCACCAGCCTAGGTCTCTGCTCCAGCTGACTTGTGGGTGGTCAGAACTGGCCCCAGCTGTACTCTGTGCTCGTTCCTTGGGCTTGGTAGAGTGCTGCACAGCTCCCCACATACGGTGTCCTGTCGTGGTGACCTGTTCCACTCCCTCTGCTCTGTGACCCCACATCAACAGTTCCAAGCCTGCTTTCCCCGGTACCAGCAGAGCCTGCTTTCCCTAATAACAGCAGTTCTGAGCTTTGTAACAATGGTGCTTCCAAGTTGCAGCCCCCCAAAGGCTTTTGCTCCTGAAAGGCTATGGCCAACATGGTCGTTGAGACTAGAGGAAGCTTCTGTAGAGTGGAGGTAGAGTCTGTATGGCACTAGAAAAAGGAAAATGAGACTGGGGTGAAGGCTGGGTTTTAGTGTAAGCCTGTTTTGTGTCCTTGGGTCTGCTAATGTACCTACTCTGCCAACAGTATGGGAGGTAGTAAGTGAGCTCAGGTTCAATGAGCATCATTGCTGGGTTTCAGGGTATGTGTGAATGTGTGTGTGTTTAACCTTTTTTTTGGATTCTTAGTGTCCTACCAGGGATGGAGAACCTTCGGCCTGGAGGGCACATATGGCCCTCTAGGTCCTCAAGTGGGGGGGAATGGCTCCAACTAGATTCAGTCAAAGGGCTGCACTTGAGGACCTAGGGGGCACATGTGGCCTCCAGTCCACAGTACCCACCCCTATGACGTAGACCATGGAAATAGCTGAAGTCACTTTATCTTTGGCAAATATGTTTTGTTTTGGAGAAGTTTAAGAGATCATGGAGATTGAAGGAAATGTCTAGTTTGCCATCTTGTTCACATGAACTGCAAAGATAATAATTTCTGGAGACCACTTGCTGGCCATCCTACTTTGGTTCTCCTTGTATCTCTCTAGAAAGATGTCTATGGTAACCACTCAGTTCTAGAACTGACCCAAGTCCAGCATTCCTTATCAAATCTATCCCTGATTCCAGCTTCAGGGCCACTGGTACCCAACCCCGAGTGCTAAATTAAATTTTTAATTGAAATCCCATTAATTAGAACAGAACACATTTCTATTTTCTGAATCTGACCCTATTAATTTTAGTGTGACTCTTTTTAAATTTTTTAGCTAAGATAGTGTGTATGTTATAGTTTCTAACATAGTTCTGGATTTCATTATGCATAGTCTTAATAAGGTACATTTAGCACCCAGGTTTTACTTACGTTATCTCATTTCATCCTTATAAAAATAACCTGTGAGATTGACGGTATATTTGGCACCTTCATTTTTAGATGAGAAAACTGAGACTCAGACAAGTTAATTTATTTACCCAAGGTTACACAGCTTTATTCGAGCACCAAGATTCAAACCTAGAGCTTCTATTCCAAGCACAGTAATCTTTCTACTACACAATGAATCAATCTTCATTTTTTTCCTTAAATGTTTGTAAAACCTTTCTGACAGGTAACTACTGATTTCTTACTTCCTAAAAGCATTTCTCCTAGAGAAGAAATAAATCCTCCATCTCCTATCTAAGGTACTTGTCCTTGGCCTAGTCACCTGATTCTGATTTCCTCTAATCAGTCAGAGATTCCAACATTAGAGATTCAGGCCTTTAAGTATTGCTTTATCAAAGTGATTTTCATTTCAAAGGCAAAAATTCCAGAAGGATAAAAAATTGGGTGTATAATTTAGTGTTTTACACACACACACACACACACACACACACACACACACACACACACTTATCATAACTGTATAATGTGAATTAATAATAACAAATAAGCAAGTAAAAAATAGACCAAAATACAGTGAGGCAACAGATTCAAGCAAACATCCAGGAGCCAACCCAGTTGTAGGCATTTTTGTTCCTAGTTCTCCATGTACAATTCAATTCAATTAAGTTATTAAGTACCTAATAATTTAAAAGAGGAGGAGGTAAAGAGGTAGAGAAATGGAGACAAGAGAGAGTCAGAGAGGATAAATCAATACATTGGTTCTGGGAAGTTTCCCATATCAGTTGTATGGTAAGAGTTGGAGCAGTGTATTTAATCTACTTCAAATTCCAGCCCAGTGCAAGCTCCCAGCTCTTTGGGTGCTTTGTGGCACTCTTGATTACAGACTACATCCTGATGCCGACTAATGGCTGAACAGGAAGGAATTCCCTTGCTTTGCCACTCTGCTTCTATTTTAGTGAGTAAATAACTGAATAAAGGAATTAAGGAATGAAACTACATTTGTTAAGTTTTCACTATATTCAAAGCATCATGCTAAAAGTTGGTAACACAAATAGAAAAGCAAGACAAAAATGGTAAAAAAAATTAGTAACAACAGAGGGAAAGGGCAGAGCAGAGTGGAAGAATATTATTAATAGAGCATTTACTTTGATGTATGTCTGTTCATTCATTCTCTCCACAAACATCTAATAAGTATGTACAAGACCCTGAAATAGGCCCTGGGAGAGATTCACAGATAACTAAGATTCAGCCACTTATTTCAAAAGCTTAATAGGGGTGATAGAATATATGTTCAGACAAATGTGATACAAATACTAAGTGTAGAAGAGGGATACAACTGATAGGCATCAGTTAAGGGACAGATCATTTCCATCATGTGTGACTGATGGATATCAAGAAGGGCTTCATGAAAGAGGTGACATTTCAGCAAGTCATGGAAATGTGGATCCCTATCACCTATAGGATCAAATTTAAAGTCCTCAAAATCCTAACTTGACCCCACCGCTTCACTTCCAGTCTTTCTACACTTTCCCTCCCTCCCCACCAGCATGTGTGTTATGGTATAGGGATACTGGCTTCATTGCTGTTCCTGGAAAAGACACTGCATCTCCTGACTCAAGGGAATTTTAGCTGTCTGTCCCCCATGCTTAGAATATTCTCCTCTTTATCCCAACCTCCTGACTTTATTTCTTGGTATTGATTCTATTCCAGCTGAGATTTACCAGGCAGGGGGTCCACTGCTCATACAAAAGCTGATTTAAATCTTCAGGGTTATATGGCAAGAGGAGGTTACCCCCCAGGAGTTCAAGGATGCTACCTTTGTCCATCTCTATAAAGGAAAAGGAAACAGGTTGTCCTGTGACATTCACAGGAGGGCCTCTCTCTTAGTTGTTGCCAACAAGATTCTTGCCAGAGTCCTCCTTGATGGGTTGATCCTTCACCTGGAAGATGGTCATCTACTGAGAGCCAGTGTCTTCAGAAAGGGCCAAGGAATGGTCCATATGGTGTTTGCTTCCTGACATCTCCAGGAGGAATCCCAGGAGAACAGAGGGTCTATACACAACATTCATTGATCTGATCAACACCTTTGATACTGTCAGTAATGAGGGCCTACAGAAGACCATGATAAAATTTGATTGCCCAAAGAAGTTCATTAGTATCATATACCAATTCCACAACAGTATGCTTGCACAGATTCTGGATAAGGGATGATTCTCTTGTGTTTTCCCAGTCACCAATGGAGGGAAACAAGACTGTGTGCTTACTTTCATGATTTTTTAGCGTGTTGTTTTCAACAATGTTGTCAAAGCCTTAAACAAGGATGAAAATGGTATCAAGGTCTGCAACCACAATGATTATAAATTATTTAACTTGTAAAGGCCTAACACCAATATGAGTTTGGAAGGTTCTCCCACAGGTCAGGCACAAATAGTCCATATGAATATTTGGAGTGGAGATGTCTCTAAATCTGCAAATCTCATGGTTTTTTGAGCTGTTGCAATTCTGCTTTGTTCCTTTTTTGATGTGGGCATGCAATGTGGGCAAATAAAGTGGAAGGAGAATTGGCATGTGGCTTTTTGTTCAGAGATGATTGTGCCCTCACTGCAGCTTCTTAGACTGAGATGCAACAGAGTATGGTTTGATTGTCTGCCACTTGTGCTAATTTTAGGCTAACAATTAACACCAAGAAAATGCAGGCTCCACTAGCCAGCACCACATCATTCACATGTGAAACTGCTGGTTACAGCAAGTGGAGAGATTTTGAATGCCATGGATATGCCTATCCAGGGATGTCCACATAGATGATGAATTTAATACATGCATTACCAGAGCTGTCTCAGTGTTTGGGAGGCTCCAAAGGAAAGTATGAGAAAGAAGAGGTATTAGGTTCCCTACCAAACTGAAGGCCTGCAGAGCCATTGAACTGACCTCATTGTTGTATGCCTGTGAAGCTTGGACAATATACCAGTGCTATATCAGGAAACTGATCACTTCTATTTAATTTGTCTCGGAAAGATTTTGAAGGTCACCTGGCAAGATAAACTACCAGGCCCTGAGGTCCTTTCTCAATTGAACTGCTAAGCATTCACACCCTACTGCAGACAGCACAACTCCAATGGGTTGGCCACATTGTTCGAATGCCAACTGTATGTTTGCCTAAAAGACTATTTTACTGAGAACTTATACAAGGCAAGCTCTTATATGGAGGTCAGTAGAAGCTAAACAAAGACACTTTCAAGGTCTCTCTGAACTTTGGAATCAATTGTGAGACATGAGAAACCCTGGCACAGGACCACCTGGCAAGGCATGCCCATATCAAAAAAGGAACAAAACAGAATTGCAACAGCTCAAAAAAAAAAAAAAACAAAACCATGAGATGTGCAGATTTAGAGATAGCTCCACTCCAAATGTTCATATGGACTATTTGTGCCTGACCTGTGGGAGAACCTTCCCAACTCATATTGGTCTGATCAGCCACAGTTGGACACACCATACCTGGACCCCAACATAGTGCTATGATTTTGGTCTCTTTGAGCATGAAGAACAACAACCAATCAACCATGGGTTTATCCCATAATAGATGCTTAATAAATATTAATTGATTGACTAACTGATAGGATAGGAAGAACATAAGCAACACTGACATTTGTATGATGCTCTTAATTATACAAACTGTTGTAATGACATTTTCTCAGTCCTCACAACAACCTAAGAGGGAGGTACAAGAGCTATTAAATCCATATTACAGGTGAGAAAACTGAGGGTAAGGGATGTTAAGTAACTTGCCAGTGGTTGGGCAGTGTTAGAAACAGGATCTGAACCCAGATTTTCCTGACTCCATGTCTAAGATAATAAAAAATAACCCAAAACAGGAGTCAAAAGATTCCAAAGACCTGCATTGGAACCCCAACTTTGCTTCTTACTGGCCCTGTGAATTTGAGCAAGACACTTCCCTCCTCTGGGCCTCAGTAAAAGAAGGGAGTACAACTAAATGACTTCTACAGTCCCTTCCAGCCCCCAAGTCCTGTGATTCTGATGTGGGAAGTTGAAAATGCAGTTGACTTGGAGCCAGGAGACCTGAGCTTAAATCTGACACCCGCTAATTTTTTATCCATGATTCACTCTTTTAATGTCTATCAATCTCCATTAACTAATATTTAAAATGGTCATTATGGAGTGCTACTTTCTCCCAGGGTTATTTTCAGGAAGGAGCTTTGGAAACCTAAAAATGTCCTAGAAATGTGAGTTATTTCAAAAGGATACCATGCAAAAGGGATAAATTCATTCCAGCTAATGCTGTTGTTTTCCACCACTATAAAGTGAATTCCTGGGGCTCAGGAGAAGTCCGTGGTCCTCCCCTGCTTCACAGTTATGATGAATTAAAATGATTGACTGCTCTCATTCACTGCTGATCTTCTGCCTTCAGCCCTTGCTTGGCTTCTTGGTGCTCTCCTGGACACATCTACTCTTTTGATCTCCCTGACAGCTCTCATAAGCACATCATGAGTGAAAGGGATTACAACTGCCCACCCTGTTATGGATTTCTCCCTGGGGAAAAGGCCCTTTTTTACTTGTAGCCAGTCTGGGGAGGTTATTTGCAGGTAATTGTTCAGTACTGTGGCATTCTGCTCTTCTCTAATAAGTACACAAAGTGCTTTTATTAGCCATCCTTCCTAGCGTGGGGCTATTTAGGAGACATTTTATGGGAAAACTGTTCTTACAAGGAACTGGAAAATAAGTTAAATTTATGTTTTTCTTTCAAGGTGGAGCAAAGGTGATTTCCTTTAAGTGGATTATCCACTACTTATCTAAAATTAATCATAACTCAAGGTCGCAGATGAAAAAAGGTTATATTATCCTTATTCTGATTCCTCCAGCAGCCAAAAGCAGTGTGTTTGGTAGTTTATTTTTAGTACCACTCTAAACTCAGTATAACAGTAACATTTGATTGCTAACCCCTAATATTGATCCTGACCCAGGGGAAAAATAGACAGACAGTGTGGCACCTTGAAAAAAATATATGGAGATTTGAGCCAGGAAGCCCACATTTTGATCATTGCTATGTCATTGATAATAATATTAATAATAATAATATTAATAACTAATATTTTATAGAACTTTAAGGTTTGCAAAATGTATTAAAATATTGTTTCTTTTGATCCTTCCAATAATCCTTGGCGGTAAGTGCTATTATTATCCTCATTTTACAAATAAGGAAACTGAGGCATAAAGAGGGAAAGTGACTTGCCCAAGGTCACACAGCTAGTAAATTCCTGACGCCAGATGTGTACTCAAATCTTCCTGCATCCAAGTCAAGTGCTATATCCAGTGTAACACCTAGCTGGTCCTAATTCTACTGATTTGTCATTTCTCTGCTAACACTCAGGAAAACTAATGGTCAAAGGTTTCTAGAACTGAAAATTAACTTAGCCTGAGCAGAATCAAAATGGCAGAGTAGAAACAGGACTTCCTTGTAGCTCCAGCTCCCACCTCCCCCAATTCATGTAAAAAATGACTCTAGACATACTGTGGAGCTACAGAACCCACAAAATGACACAGAGAAGCTAAACTCCCACTGAGAAGAGCCTGGCAGGCCAGCAGCAAGCAGCCAGCACAGCACTCTGGGAGATGACCCCAGCCCCACTTGAGCCAGAGGTCTTAGCCCCAGGGCAGCCTAACCAGTTGCTGGCTGGAAGGACTTCAGATCACCAGCAGCTGTGATGGTTTCCAGAATTATCAACCCATAGATGCCAAGGACAAAGTGAGAAGTCAGTGCAGTGTGGACTTTGGCACCTGTGAATTCAGAGTGTGATCAGGCCTTTGTCCCCAGGGTGAGAAGCAGCTGAGGCTCTACCATCCAGCCATGGCCACATGTCTGGTTCAGCTCCTGGTCTGAAGATTGTAGTGGGACCAACCACCTAGTCTGAGGGGTAATTGCTCTTGCTTTAACCTGCTTGGATCTGGATTGTTGCCTAGGGTGGAGGTCCTGGGATGTGTGATCAGCTTGCCAGAGCATGTGGAGGCTTCAGAGAGGGTGCCCAACTAATACCTTCAGCAGTTGCAAAAACCCCAGTGTTTGGGATAAAGCACCCATTTCTGGTACCAGAGTTCTACTGTGGCAAAAAGCCCAAAAGTCAAGTAATTGAGTGGCAACATGAGTAAACAAGGGAATAGATACCCAACTTTACACTCCTATTTTGGGGACAAAAAGGTTCAAAGCATGGAATGGGAGGAAGACAGTAAAGTCAGAAATCCTGCACCAAAAGCTTCCAAGAAAAATATGAGCTGGTTAGAGGCCATAGAGAAGCTTAAAAAGATTTTGAAAATCAAATAAGACAAGTGGAAGAAAAATTGGGAAGGGAAATGAGAACAATGCAAGAAAATTATGAAATGAGAGTCAACAACCTGACTGAAGAAAATAACACCTTAAAAATAGACTAACTCAGATGGCAAAAGAGGCACAAAAAGGCAATGAGGAGAAGAATGCCTTAAAAAGCTGACTTTGCCAGATGGAAAAAGAATCTCAAAAGCTCACTGAGGAGAATCATTCCTTCAGAATTAGATTGGAGCAAATGGAAGCTAGTGACTTTATGAGAAATCAAGATACTATCAAACAGATCCAAACAAATGAAAAAAATAAAAGGCAATGTGAAGTATCTCATTGGAAAAACCACTGTCCTGGAAAATAGATGCAGGAGGAATAATTTAAAAATTATTGTACTACCTGAAATCCATTATCAAAAAAAGAACCTAGAAATCATCCTTCAAGAACTTCTCAAGGAAAATTGCCCTGATGTTTTAGAACCAGAGGGCAAAATAGAGGTTAAAAGAGTTCACTGATCATGTCCTGAAAAGATCTCAAAAAGAAAACTCCTAGGAATATTAAAGCCAGGTTCCAGAATTCCCAGATCAAGGAGAAAATATTACAAGCAGCCAGGAAGAAACAATTTCAATATAGTGGGAACACAATCAGGATAACTCAGGACCTAACAGCTTCTACATTGAGGGATCAAAGGGCCTAGAATATGATATTTCTGAGGTCAAAGGAGCTGGGTTTAAAATCAAGAATCACCTACCCAGCAAAACTGAGTATCATGTTCCAGGGGAAAATATGGTCATTCAGTGGAATAGAGGACTTCCAAGCATTTTTGATGGAAAAAATTAGAATTGAGGAGAAAATTTGACATTCAGATACAAGAAGCAAGAGAAGCTTGAGAAGGTAAACAGATTCCTACATGGAAAAATGATAATTGTAACTTATGAAACTTTTCTTAGTATGAGAATAGTTGAAGGGGATAGAAATATATATATATATGTGTATGTATGTATATATATATATATATGTATGTATGTTTGTGTGTATATGTATACATGCATATATATCCATATAAGAGGGTATATGGGCATATGAATACATAAATGAGTGTGTGTGTATATGTCTACAGGTATACATAGACAGAGGGTACAAGACCAATTGAATAGGAAGGGATGATACTTAAAAGGTGAAATTAAGAGGTGATCGAGGAATAGAATGAGAGGAGATGGGGAGAGACAGAATGGGGTAAATTATCTCATATAGAAGAGGCAAGGAAAATTGTTATAATGGAGGGGAAGAACAGGAAGGCAAAAGGGAATAAGTCAACCTTATTCTCACTGAATTTGGCTTATGGAGGGAATGACATACACACTAAATAGGGTATCTTGCCCTACAGGGGAGTAGGGGGGATAAGGATGGGGGGATATTGGAAGGGAGGGCAAGCTGCAGGGCAGGGAAGTTGGACGCACCCACTTTTGAAAAGGGAAAGGATCAAAGTAGAGAATAGAACAAGTGGGATAGGATAGAGGGAAATATAGTCAGTTTTCCACAGTATCTCCTCTATGGAAATGTTTTGCATAGCTACTCAGGTATAACCTATATTGAATTGTTTATCTTCCCAGTGAAGGTGGGTGACAAGGGAGGAATGGAAAGAATCTGGAATCCAAAGTTTTAAAATCAAATATTTAAATATATATGTATATATGTCATATATATATATACATATATATACATATACATGTATTCTTATTAATATTTTACATGTAATTGGAAAATGAGATATACAGGCACTGGGGCATAGAGATCCACTGTGCCCTACTGGAAAGTCATAGGGGGAAAGGGGAAGATATGGGAGAGAGCAGATTGGGGAAGGGGATATTCAGTGGGATCTCTGTTTTGGGGTGGTAGGTAGGGAAAATTGGGGAGAAAATTTGTAACTCAAAATCTTGTGAAAATGAATGATATAAACTAAGAAAGAAAAAAAGAAAAAAATTATAAAATAACCCCCAAAAAGAAAATTAACTTAGAGGTCATCTGGACCAATCTTCCACACCTTCATTTGAACGCTGAAGAAAATGATGCTGGAGAGGTGAAGGGATGTGTCCATAGGTATCAGGTGCTAGAACCAAGGTATGAACCTAGGTATTGGGATTACAAATCTAGCATTTTTTCATTTATACTAACTATATTGTCTCTTGGTTGGCATCATAATTTTAGAACCACTGTACACTCTCTGTGGTATGGGGTCCTAGTTCAAGAGTTGGAAGAGAATTTACAAGATCAGCTAGCCCAACCATTTTCATTTTAGAGATAAGGGAAACTAAGCCCTAACCAGGAGAAATTACTTACCCAAGGCATCATAGAAAACAAATGACAGAATAGGGTCTTGAACTCAATTCCATATCATCTAAGTTATTCCATCCCACCTAAATTGCTGCACTCCAAGGTCAATACTACAAACGTGGTGTTTTTAGTATTAACATTTAATTTCTTAGCACCCTCCCCTCAATCTCCCATGTGTTAGGGAAATCACTGGGCTTAGGGTCAGAAGACCTGGGTTCTTTCCTGAGTTTTCTTATAATCAGTTGTGACCTCAGACAAGTTATTTCATCCCTCTTGACCTTAGTTTCTTCATCTTTTAAACAATTCCTTTAGAATGAATAATTCCTAAGTCCCCTTTTAGCTCTAAAAACAAATATTTCTATAGAGAATTTCTTTAGGACAAATATGGAGTTTATATGAAATTCATTGCATACTATATGCACTCATGTGACCTCCCATTTTATCTACTATTAAAAGAAAGTATTAGAAGGAAAATATTTTCCTACATAACTCTCCTCCTCATATACTGTGTTTTCTGCTTTGAAGAAGCAATTGCCTTTGGACAAAGAGAGGTTTCTTTAAATCAAGTATGCTTTGTCCTGGCCAAGGTTAGACACCTTGGTAGGTCAGGATTCTTTTCTACATCCTGTGGATGCTATTCTGGCTTCACCCCAGACACTCCATTATCATGTGCTGTATTTGACCCTGTGGTACAAGGCAAATTGAAGTTGGTATCTCCTAAAATTTTTGTTCATCTATTCCACAGATATTTATTAAATATTTACCTTCTGTTGGAAATTATTATGTATGCAAAGACAAAGAGATAGCTCTAGCTCCGCAAGCTTAAAATGTAGTACAAGAGATGTACATAAAAGATTATCACATAAAACATATACACAAATAAAAACAAACCACATGCTATGTTTGGGATAGCTGTTACATTAGTATTAGAAATGGGGAGACAGTATGACACAGAGACCAGAAACTTCCAAGATTCACTTATCCATTCAGACAGTTTCATATATAGCATAGGTACACCATTTTTTACAAAATTTTAAATCAATAGGGTTGAAATTAGGTGAACTTCTTTTAAGAGTTTAGTTGGAAATATTAAGTTGCTAGCTTTGATTTTTGCAAACTGGCATTTTAGAGGCTTTTTTTTTCCTTAGGCACCATACCTGTTATTCATACAGCTGTGACAGGGTTAATGGTGGCACCTTGGTTTGTGGTTGCATGGATGAGTCTGTTGGGCCTTACCCAGGAATAGAAATGAAGAAAGAAAACAGGCACTTAGAAAGCATTTACCAAGTGACAAGTACAGTGCTAAATTCTGAGTAAATAAATACAAGCAAAAAGAAAACCAATCCCTACCCTCAAGGAGCTTATATTCTAATGAAGGAAGGAAGGTAGACAATAAACAAAGGAAGCTGAAAATCAGGGGAGAAGGGGAAAAGGAGAACTCAGGACATGATTTTGAAGTCTAGAAAGATCTAGATAACTTAGAGCATAGTTAAGCATGCAGTTCAGTTAAGAAACTATTAAAGTAGCAAGCACAAGTTAGTATTTAACCTTTACCTATATAATCTAAAAAAAAGTAATCCTTTTTTAGTGACATTTAAAGAAATGAAAATATACTGGCACAAATGAAGTGCTTTCTTGATGAAACTTCAACTGTTATCTATCACTGCTTAATCTAACTCCAGTTTTCCTCAGCTCACCATCCTAGAGATAATGATTTAGGAGATAGAACATTTGGGGATATTAGGCATCTTCAAATAGTGGTTTTATGAAAGCAACTAATTTGGCCAACCAATGAGGCTCAAAAGTTCTTCATGTTCCAAGATAACTGAGGTTTACTGAAGCAATTCAAAGCAACCTTAGTTTTTATAGAAACTACTTAACTGAGATGACAGCAAGGCTGTAATGTATCTATAAATAAATCCATAAGAAGCAACAATGCATGTAGGGCACTCAATTGTGAAAAGACTAAAAGCAGTAGGTATGGAGAATTGGATACTAAAGAGTTAGGTTACCAAAATGTCTTTCTTAGGAATCAAGACCTTTTGATCTCAATTTCTTCAGCATCAGTGATAAACGTTCTTTTCTTGATGTCAGTACTACAAATGGTGATGAGGCTCCAGTCTTTTTTCCTCCTCTAATGAACTGTCTGTAAGTTTTTTTTTTTCATGAAAAGTAGACCAATTTTGTATGAGTGACAGAGAGCTCACTCACACCATTTATTTCTTGGGTGAGGCACAATAATTTAATACTAAATATTTGTAGTAATTTCATACATTTATCATTTTTTATACATTATGAACCCATTAGTAACATTAAGGAACATTCTCACTTTGCATTCAGCCTAACTGGCTACAGATGCATGCTAGACACTTTGTTTCTCTAAAACCGATTTCCTGACTTCTGCTACTTTGGAACCCTCCAATATTTTTTAATCATAAAAGAAGAAAAAACCCTCTCCATTCGCCAGTAGCTGAAAATAAATTGAATAGATGGCTATGCCTTCAATAGGTTATACAACCTTGAGAAAGAAATTATTCCATACCTTATTTTGCAATAACCTATTTTATACAAAAATGAAATCAGTGAAAAGCCTAAGAAATCCAATAATATATAAACTCCTTGAGGGCAGGAACATTTGTTGGGGGGAGGTATCTTCTTATCCTCAGTGCCTAGGATAGTAACTTTTACATTGTAATTGCAACTAAATATAGCTTGAATGAACTTGAAATATGGCACAGTAGATAGAGCACTAGTTCTTGAATCAAGGAACCTAGGTTCAAAGCCTAACACTACCCCTTACCCTCTGTGTAATCTTGGCCAAGTAGCAGCCTCTCTGGGTCTTCCATTCCTATGATCTGCAAAATGAAGGGGTTGGACTAGATGCCATCTAAAGCACCTTTCAGTTGTAAATCTAATATTTCATGAAATTGCCTATTGTTCACCTGAAGTTATATGTGAGTAAAATCACAGGATGATGGAGATCATTTAGAGGAATTCCCTCATTTTACATATCAGTCAGATTAACCAACAAGCATCTTTTTAAGCACCTACTGAGTTCCGGGCGTTGTCCAGGGTGCTGGAAGATCAAGACCAAAGTGAGACAGTCAGTTATCTCAAGGGCAATGACTTCATGAATTCAGGAAACATTTCTTAAGTGGCCACCATGTACCAGTCATTGTGCTTGGTGTTTGGAATCCAAAGACAAAATTAAATAAAATAATCCCTGACCTTCTGAAGTTTACATTATGCTGGAATATGGTAGAAAAAAACATGTACATGGCACATTAAAACATATACCCTCTACATGCAGAATAATTTCAAGAGGGCAGAGACTAGCAAAAGAAGGGATCAAGACGGGTTCCCTGTGAGATATGGCACATGATCCCTAGCATCAAAGGAATCTAGGAATTCTCAAAGGTATAGAAAGGAATGTGCTCCATGTAGAAAGAAAAATGTGGCAATGAACAGAGAAGGGAAAGGGACTGTTATGTACCAAGGAACATAAAACAGTACAGTTTGCCTTGAATGAAGAAAGACCTCCAATCACTACCTGGGTCCCATCGGATCACCGAGTCAGTTCTGCCCCAGGTTTCCTTACAATGTTACCTAGATTAAGGGTGAGGGGCATATTGGAGGATATGAGAGATATCACCGTAGATAGAGAGTTTGACCTAAAGTCAGAAAGACCTGAGTTCAAATATGAACTCATACACTTACTACTTGTGTGACCCTGGGCAAGTTACTTAACCCTGTTTACCTCAATTTTCTCATCTGTCAAATGAACTGGAGAAGGAAGTGGCAAACCAAGTTTATTTGCAAAGAAAAGCCCAAATGGGGTCACAGAGAGTCAGACTACTGAAAAATGACTCAATAACAAATTGGAGAGGGAGAGGGGTCACATGATAAATGGCAAGTCCCTAGTTCTGACTGATGGTCAAGGCAGGAGTTGGTTATTACTGAGGAGCTAAGGTTATTTGGGAATAGAGTATTGGATTGGAGGGAAGAAAGAACTGAATCCAAATGTGACCTCAAATGCTTCCTAGCTGAGAAGCCCTGAGCATGTCAAACTTCTCGACTTCATTGTCCTCATCTCCAAAATGGAGATGATAACACCTACCTCATAGGATTGTGGTGAGGATCAAGCAAGAAAAAGGAACCTTAGAGTGTTATAGAAATGGTACCCAACCTCCAAGCCCCAGTCAGGTGAGTGCTGCCTCAGGGTTTAGTCCAATAGTGAATACAGTTTTGAGTAAGAGGGGGCTCTCTGGTCCAGGACTG
>WOXC01009593.1:0-177500 GCA_011680675.1 Gymnobelideus leadbeateri
CTTCACTGTTTACTGGGATGCCTTAGGTAAAGGAAGAGGGGAATCCGGGGGTGGGAGTGGGCATAATCCAAGAAGATATGTGAGAGCTCTTCGGTTTCACACTAGAAGGGTGAGAATTTAAGAATATCTCCAAGGACTAAGCACATTTTTACATCACTTGACATGCCTGGCCCTTCCTTCTTGGGAGAAAAAAAGCTTCCAGGAATAAGGAGGTAAAATTTACTCCGTTGTACTATCTTTGTTAGTCAGTTCTGGGGACCATAGGTGAAGAAAAACGTTTAGAGTCTGGAGAGTTTCCAGAGGTCAGCTCTGAAAGGGAAAGAACTTGGCTTCTCTACCAGGAGAGGACTGGTTAAATGAAGGGGAAATTTCTAGCCTGATGAGGAGAAGAGTAAGCAGAAATGTTCGATCTGTGCCTGGCAAAGAGTAAGTGCTTAATGAATGAATGTTGATGGAGTGATGGTCTTTGAGTCTTTGAAAAGTTGGCATATGGAAAAGAGATTAAACTGGTTCTGTTTTGGTTCTAAAAGGTACGAGTGGGAGCAATAGGAAAATACCACAAAGAAGCCAGTTTTGGCTTAATCAGAGACATGCAGAAGTGTAAGGGGATGGCTAGAGAGACAGTTTCCCTTTCTGTGAGGTCTTCAAATAAAGGCAAGTGTGTCTGATGAGCTCTAGAGAGAATTGTTCTTCAGCTCTGGGGTGGACTAGATGGCCAGCAAAGCTTCTTTTAGGTTTGAAGTTCTGTGATTGGGAGAAGGATTATTGCTTTGGGGTTCAACATGCTGCATTTGGCAATTATCGTGTGCTCTCTTATCTGTCTCAACAATATGGAACTTGTAAGGCTATCTGACATGACCTGGACTGTGGCAAACAAGAATGGATCTCCTGAAGAGTATGTGTAAAATAATATTTGCCAGGTCAGTCCAAATATCTTATTTATACATTAATTTCTCTCATTTATTTGCATATTTCTGGCATCATAGACCAAATGCCTGATTATTTAGCCAAATCTTTCCTTTCTATACTAATTGGACAATAATAGCCTGTGACTCCTAGAAAGGAGGCTAAGATCTTTAGGCCAGTTATGGAAGCAGGGAGAGCAGTTATTTTGTTGCTGTCAGGAATGTCAAAGGAAAGGGGAGTGAGGTTGCAGCTCCACCTATCCCTTTGAGTCATGCTCCAAATTGATTTTCATGGTAACCAGGAGCATTACAGGAGGTGAAAAGGACTGAGTTCCCTGAGCTCCCCACACAGCAGATTTGCAATTGTGCTAAGCTGAGCATCCAGGATGTTTTAAAGGAATACAAACAAAGAACTGGGGGCCAGAAAATGTAGAAAGGGATTTTCTGGAATTGGAGCCCTTGTATAGAAGCCTAGGGCCCAGACAAGGCTGGTCTTTTCCCTTGCCTTCCAGAGCATGAAAACCAGCGGGAAGCCCCAGGGAGTGCCCAGTCCCGCACATCGCCTCTGGCTCTTAATTCTACCCTCTTCTTGCTTCTGCTTGTCATTGTCTCAGATGATCCCGCCACTGTTGGAGGCACATGACCACGGCAAAGTCTCACGCCGCTCATTGATCACCTGTCCAACCTTTGCCTAGAGTGTGACCCCCAATTCCTTCAAGAGATCCATCTTTACCTGTCTATAAAGAAGAGGAGGAGGAGGAGGAGGAGAGGAGGAGGAGAGGAGGAGGAGAGGAGGAGGGATACTGCTGGGAGGACCGAGTAACAGTTTGACACCAGAGCAGGTCCAATATTTACTTTTATTTTTTCTGAATGTTTGAAGTTGCCCGGGGTGGGGTGGGCAGGATTGGGGCTCAAAGAGGCTTGTACAGTCACAAACCCTTTGAAAGAGAGTACCTCTTTTCTCATGGAACAGCATTTAGGGTTTGGGGTGGTAGTCAATGGCTTAATTTACTAACCACCTTGGAAAGACCATTGAATTTGGAATTAGAAAACTTGAGCTTAAACTGCACTATCTGTGTACCCATGGAAAAGTGATATGACCTCTCTGAGCCTCAGTTTCCTTGTCTGTCAAATGAGGGTGTTAGACAAGATGATGTGGCCTGTGAGGTCTGTTCAGCTCTGGATCAACATTCTAGGCTGTCTAGCAATAGTTTTCGAACATTTCTGTTCAGGGCAGTCTTCTGTAGCACATGGAGTGTTTAGCTCAGCAGACCCATAAGACAATTAGCAGATTTTCACAGTTTCCCTTCAGGAACAGCCATTGCTTTAGCTGTGTTCTCTGTGATGACTATGGCAGATGTGTTTAGAGGTTAGTAAATGTGTGGATTAGGCAGCTTTTGTTTGCTTTGCAAATCTTATACTTACCATGCTATGTCTCTTAGGTGAGGAAAGTTTGTATTAAATAGAATTGTTTCTAAATTTAATGACATAAAATCTCAGATTTTGTGATGTACCTAGGGACATTCATGCCACGGGACTAGGACAGTAAGTTCCCTGAGAACTGCACCATCACACCCTCCTGTAACTTTGTTGTTGCGCAGTTGTGTTCTACTCTTCATGACCCCATGGACTATGGAACTGTCCATGGGGCTTTCTTGGCAAAGATACCGGAGTGGTTTGCTGTTTCCTTCTCTAGTGGATTAACGCAAACAGAGGTTAAGTGACTTGTCCAGGGTCACATAGCTGAAGTCAAATTTGAACTCAGATCTTCCTTATTCTAGGCCTAGGGCTCTATCCCCTGAGCCTCCTAACTGCCTTTCTCCTCTGATTTACAACCCCACAAATACTGAAAGTTCTCTGAGAACAAAAACTCTCCTCTTCGTCTGGATCTGACCCATAGGAAGCACTTTATGAAACATTTGCTGAATTGAAATAAAATATCTCAGATGGTTCCCAGAGTTAGATAACCATACATGTGTCTGCCATTAAGCCTTGATGTCCACCTCCCTGGAAGGTTCTGCCTTCTCGTCTCAGGCTCCCCGTGCCCTTTAAGACAGCTCAGGGGCCTTGCCATGTCCTACTGAGCCTTTTTCTTAATCCCCAAACTATTCATATCCCTGCCCCTCTCCCACTTGGCATACATTCCCTAGGATTTGGGGGTATTTCCTTCTCTGTGAACATGCCCAGGAGGGCAGGGACTATTATTTTTGTACCTAGCACACACTGTAGGTGCTGCATATACACAGAGCTTGGAACATAGTAGGGAGCATTTATGGATTGATCCATTGGTTGGTTGGATTGAGTTGAATTATTTGCAAACAGAAGGGGGAATTTTCTGTCTGGGAGCTTCATCAGCATGAGGGATCTCTGTTCTCCTTACTAAGCCTCCTATTTCCAGCAACCACACTCCAATCTACTCTCTGGCACCAGGCATTTCAAATGTAATTCTCATGGCTAGCCCTCGTCTCCCCTGACCACAGGAACAGAGGAGGCCTCCCTGTAGGACACCCCTCCCAGAGCCAAGCAGAGCCCACCCACAATTCTGGATGAGAGCCAGTTCTTTCCCTAAGCTGAATGTGAATCTTTGACCTCCTGGGCCCGAGGCAAGGGGGCTACCTACCAGGCTACCAGTGCCTATCCCATCAATAAGCACTAAATGCCAGTCATGGCATCAGCTGAGATAATGACTTCAGTGTGTAAAGGATTGTGTGTGTGGGGAGTCCATGGCCTTGGACTTGGCTTTGCACATGGGGTGGCAGAAGCATGCTGTGGGGGCCGTGCTGCCTTGCCTTCTTTCTCCTGCAGAACCCTGAGTAGTGAGGAGTACATGTAGCATGTGGCACTTGTCCTGGTCTGGCTCAGTGGTGATATCCTTCTGCTAGCCCGATGGGAGAGCCATCCCTCTTGAGCTTGGTTTGTGATCTGCGATGGTTATAATAACAATTGTGGGCTCCTAGATTTAGGACAGGAAGGGACCTCTGGGACCACCTAACCCAACTCTATTCATGTTACAGAATGGGGAGGCAGTATTCAGGGTGGCTCAGGGACTTACCCACAGTCCCAGAGATAGTAAATAGCACAGCCAAGACTTAAACCTACTGATTCTCTCCCTCCTCATCTGCCATTCTTTTCATTACTCCACTGCCTCAAGAATGATTGAAACATATTTAGCTCTTAAAGGGTTGCCAAGCACTTTCATTTCATTGGAGCATCACAATAACCCTCATAAAGTAAGTATAGGAATTAGAATCTCCAACTTACAGAAAGGGAAACCGAGGCGAGGGGTCACACAGCTAGTGAGGATCAGAAAGGGAATTTGAGCCCAGGACCTTCTGGCTCCAGTATTGGGTGGTAGGCAGGACCCTTAGCCTTCCTCACTCTGGAGGACACAAGGATGGATAATAGGTAGAAATTGCAAAGAGTCAGATTTAGGCCTAAATTTAGCCCATAGTTAGAAAAAAATTATTGGAGCCAGAAAGCTGCCATGAGAGATGTCTTAACACTTAGAATTAGCCAAATGTGGGGGAAAAGTGGGTGTCTTATCACTGGGGTCTCTAAGCAAAGGCAGAAATGGCTTGGATACTCTAGTGGGGCTTTCTTTAGCTCCTGGTTTGGACTAGACTGCCTTCTAATTCTATTACTCTGTGGTCCTATGACTGGGAACATTCTGTCTAGTATACCATGAACTTGGAAAACCAAAGTTCTATAGTGTTTCTTTAAGGAAGATGGTTCAAGTCCCTTAGCATTAGTAAACAATGCAATTGTTTACTGAGAGGCTGACCATAGGTTATGGACCACATAAAGGGTCACATATATCATGATTCGTTCCTCAGGTCTAAATGATCTATTCTGTTTGAGGGAATTTGAATTTTAGACAGAAAAAGCATCCTCTCTAGGAACCTTACAATGATGCTTTTTGATGAAGATAGATGAACGAGTCCACTTTAAACATCACCATCATATCTTAGAAGCAGTGAAAACAGCACCAAATTGGAATCAGGAGAGCTAGGGTCCAATCTCAGCAGGCTGCTTATTATATGTGTGTCCTTGGGCATGTCTCTTCTCTCTGGCCCCTATGCTTATCCTCTGTAAAATGAAGAGGTTGGATTCAAGCACTGAATGGTTCTTCCAGATTTACTTCTCTGATTCTTGTGGCTGGGCTGGGCGGGGCTTTAGGAGTATAATGGTAGTGTGGCATTATAGATAGATTGCTGGATTTGGAGTCCAAAAGACCCGTTTTCAAATTCTGCCTCCATCTATAAATAGCTATGTGATCCCAGGTAAGTCACTTAACCTTACTGAATCTTGTTTTCCTCATGTGGACAATAATAGCATCTGTCTCCTGGGTTGTTATGAAACTTACATATGATAATGAAGTCCTTTAAAACTTTAAACACTAAATGAACACCAGGTAATATTTTATTAGTTTCATTACCTCATAGAAAACTGATTGATCCAGTCCCAGCAAACCACAGAGAGGAATAATTCCTGGCTTGGGATTCAGAAGACCTCATTTAGAATCCTGGCTTCAACTCTAACAACCCATGTAATTTTGGATAAATCACTTAACCTATCTGGGTCTCAGTTTCCTCTTCTGTAAAATAAGGGGATGGAATGAGATGGACCTCAAGGTTCCTTTTACTCCATAATCTATGGCCCTATTATCGAAGATGTTTCCCATGATAGGATAACTGTTGGAGAAATCAAGGCAGCTTTTTGGTACTGAAGGCAAGATCCAAAATGTTGATGAATTCATTTGTGTTACTTTAACTTGTTCATGTCTATTAAAGTTATGTTGACGAAGATAGGCATTAAAGATGTGTAAGAGATGACCTCTGACTGTAGAACCTTAAAACCTGGTAGTTGAAATAAAACACACAATTGAACCAGTTAAGAAGCAATGCCACAGAATACCTAGATGGGAGTGGGACAAATCCTTGGGAAGATGTTTAGTTTTGTCGTCTAGCCAATGGGGAGCCACTTCAAGTTTTTAATCAGATCAATTCCCTCATACAAGGTATTTCAAAAGGAATCACTGGATGCTGATGGAAGAATGAGGTCAGGGAGACCAGTTGGGTCAATTCTAGTCTGCAAATGTGCTAATGATATATTAAAGTACATTGGTTGCCACGAGAAAGGAAAGCAATGGATGGAAATACCAGAACCATTGAAAGAATCACTCAGGGCAACAGAAACATCTTTTCTGTTGCTGTTAGGAATGCTATCATTTCTTACTTGACATAGTAAAATCCTTGATATCTCATTGCTGTTAATAAGTGGTTTTCCAGAGGTGGCTCCTCTGAATAATATTATCCTACAAATAACAGTGACTTTAGGAAAAGATTCTTCTGAATGATCCATCAAAGAATAAGAGCTATTCAGAGCTCCCTTAGCTTTAAAGGTCCTCTTACTAATGTCCAGTGCCACAAATTGGAAATCTACCAATGATACAGATAGGTACATTCTAAATAGAATAACCTCATTTTCTAATCAAGTCAGATAAGAGAAAATTTACTGACTTTTATGCTTTCTTTAGAAAATACCATGGGGCAACTAGGTGGTGCAGTGAATAGAGCACTGGCCTTGAAGTCAAAAAGACCTGAGTTCAAATCCAGCCTCAAACACTTCCTAGCTATGTGACCTTGGACAAGTCATTTAACCCCACTTTGCCTTCCGCCCTCTAAAAACAAAACAAATACTAAAAATGTTAACTGGGGGAAGGAGGCATATGCCTGCCTGGGATCACTTCTGGAATTTAACATATGAAAACTAATTTTGGAATTAAAACCATTAGTGTTTTTTTAAAATATGTCAGTTGTTTAAAAAAAAAAAAGAACATTTCAAGGTGTTTTTAAAAATGAGAAAGAAGACAGGTTTACAGAAAGAAAAAAAAGAGTTAGAAAGAAGAAAAACAGAGAGACAAAGATAGGTAGGCATAGAGGGAGGTAGATGAAGAGATAGATTGATAGATGATAGATTAAAGGCTAAATAGATGGCAGATAGATGGGGAGGAGGGAAAAAAAACAAGGTTTTGGTACATGAAGTCCCCTGAGTTATAAGGGGGACAATGAAAGCTTTGTTGGTTTGGACTACTCGTTTATCTATAAGATAGTGGCAATCTTGTCATTTTATAAATAGAATAGCTCATTTTTAATAAATTTATTTTGGAGATCCTTGGGGCTAGAGGGAGGGTAGGGAAAGAATCAAGGATTTAATTGGTATGAAGAATTGCTGGATTAAGAAATTCCCTGTGCTAATTCAGATTGGTGTCTTATCTGCACTGTATTTTCTCAGAGAGTTGCCTAGAGAACTGAAAGTATAATTGGCTTGCCCAGGGTCACAAAACCAGGACTTGAGTCCAGAGTCTCCTAATGCCCAAGTTAGCTTTTTATAAATATTGCCACACTGCCTATCTTGGAGATCTCAAACTGGGGAAAATTAAAGATCATTTTCAGTGTGCAGTCAAAGTGCTGAAGAGACATGGTCTTAAAAACTTGTGGGATTGCCTAGATTGAGATTGAGACTATGATAATGCCTAATGAAGAGAAGGCAGAAACACTCAGTTCCCATTATGCTTTTCTTTGTAAAGTCAAGGGGAAGGAGTCATCTTTGGGCTAGAAAGACCAAAACAAGATTTTATTGCTAGAGAGTTGAAACATAATAATAAGACAGGACAGAAGCAGTAGAAAGAGCACAGGGAGTGGTATCAGAATGACCTGTGTTTGACTCCTGCCTTAAACATAGATGAGCTTTGTGACCCCAGGCAAATTGTTCTGCCTCTCTGGGACTCCATTTCCTAAAATGTCAATTGAGGAACTTGGATTTGATGCCCTCTAAGGTCACTTTCAGCTCTGAATCTATGATGTTATCAGTTGGACGTTAGTAAGATAAAATTTAGCTTCCTTCAAAGGGGGAGGTTTTTAAAATTATCATTCTTTCCATTTTAATAAAGAAAAGAGTGAAGTCTGTCAGTTACAGAGCAGAGAGCCTGACTTTGACTCCTGGCAAGATTGGAGAACATTTTGTTCAAAGGGTGGCTTCCAAAAATCTCGAAAGGGAAGCAGTGATCGCTAAGAGCCGGTGCTCCGTCAAGAATCATCTGTGCCAGACTAATTTCCTTCCCTTTTTTGACAGCATTCCTAGCCTAGGGGAATGCTGCGCTTCATCTGCTTTTGAACTGGCATCTGACAAGGCCTTTCATGGTTTGTTGGGCACTTGATGGAAAGCTGTGGGATAGGCAATAGTACAGTTGGCTCATCCAGAATTTGTCACTCTTGGTTCAACATTAACAGCAAGGAGAGTCTCTGGCACAGCTCCTCAGGGATCTGTCTTTGACCTGTTTCTATTAATTACTTTTGTCAGTGATTTGGATGAAGCCATGGGTGACATACTTATCATATCTGTGAATGGCACAAAGCTGAGGGAGACGCCTAATCCAATGGAAGAGAGCTAGAATCCAAAAAGCCATTAAGAGATTGGAATGATGGGATGAATCTAATTTAGATGAAATGTGATAGAAATAAATATATAGACTTGTGATTATAAAGTATCAACTCTGCAGTATAGAATAAGGGACTGGATGGGCAGTGATTTGTTTAAAAAGTAGTTGAGGTCTTAGTGCACTACAAGCTCAATATGAGTCAATAGAAAGAGTGATGACCATAATGAGTTAGTAGTAAATAGTAGTCAATGTCACACATTGGTCAAGCACACATTGGTGCTTAATATATGATTGTTTCCTTTCTTTCCTTCTCCTGTCCTTACTCCAAAAAAGGATCATAGAGCTAAAAGGAAGTTCCTGGGCTATCCAATTCAATTCCATCATTTTATAGACAAGTGAGCCCCAGAGAGGTTAAATAACTTGTCCAAGGTCATACAAGATGTAAGGAAAGACAGGTAATAAGTAGCAAAGCCAAGATCTTATCCTCGGATTATACAAATCCAGTATTCTTTCAAGTACAACAGAGATTGAATATGAAAAACCTGAGGTCTTGGACTCTGTCTGAGGAGTAAGAAGGAAGCTCTATGACTAGGTGAGCTGGACAGGGTTTGGAGGGGGCCCAAAGAGCCAAGGCAGGTGGCACTTTCAAGTTTTCTCATTTGATCTTTATGCGAATCCTGGGAGATCAGAGTGATTGCTATCCTCCTTTTACAGATGAAGAAAGGAGGCAGACAGAGGTTGAGTGCTGTGCTAGATTCACATAGCAAGTAAGAATTTCAGGCAGCATTTGAACTCGGGTCTTCCTGATTCCAAGTCTGGCTTTCTAGCTACTGGGTCACCTGGGCTCATTCTCTGTCTGCCATGGACATCAAGACTCTGGGGCTAGTTGTTTTTCTGTTTATCTGATTTCCAGGCTAGCCTGGAGGACCATCCTGGATTCCTGGCCTGGGGCTGGAGCTGTGGCAGGGTGGGTGTGGCAGCTAAAAGGGGGACTGGGAAAGCTTCCTGGAGATCTGCTCTTTCTCAGGCAGAGACCTTGGCTCCCTGGGCTTAGGTAGGAGAAGCTGACAAGCTTGTGGGTCCCTGATGTAAGCCCAAGCATCTGAATGCACTGGATGATAACTGCTGCCCTCCTCCAGCCTTGGAAATGGTGTGCAAACAGTCAGCTTCCCATAGAACCAGAAGGGCTTGGAGGGGTCTGGGCCACTCTCAAAAGAGCATAAATTTTAAAAGCAATCATGGGAGCAGCTGGGCGGCTGGAATAGCGCCTAGCTAAGGTTTATTACCATTCAGTTAGAAATGGGAACGGGAAATGTTCTTCTCTCTGAACTGTATGTCACCTTTGCAAGACCAGAAGGGATCCTGGAGATCCTGGGAGGGATTTCAGTGAAGCCAGGGATTTTCTGACTATTTCTCTTAGTAAACTTTCAAAATTCCATCAGGAAATGGATTATCCCAGACTGTAGGCTTAAAGAGAAAAAATAACTAATAAGAGTAAGTTTTAGACCTAATTAAAATTTTGCCTTATTTCTCCTCCTCCTTCTGTTTCTTCTTTTTCCTCCTCCTCTTCCTGCTCTTCTTCCTCTTTCTCTTCTTCTCTTCTCCTTCTTCCCTCTCATTATTTTAAGTATGATTAGCTCACCAAAGCAAGTCCCATTTAGGAACTTTTTTACATCTTCATAATTATGGAATTCCACTTAATAAAGTTTCTTTTGCACTATTACCAAATTACTTATGGGAGCTGGTGGTAACAGTGGGTGGGGTGGTAGTAAATTGGGTCTTCTCTGGGTACTTTTTATTCCCCAAACGCTTTATTAACTTCTGGTTTACATCATTCATTTCAGCCAGATTTTGATTTACAATTTTTACCCATTTTCCCCCTACCCACCACCCCAGAATAGCATTCCCACAGGGTATCCCCTCATCCAATCTGCTCTCTCCCATCTGTTCTCCCATACCTCCTTCAACTTTTCCAGTACGACGAGGTGAATCCTCGTGCCCCAATGCCTGCACATCTTATTGACTGACAAAATTTCCCTCCCTCCCATCCCACCTCCCACCTGGTCCATTCCCCACTTTGGTCCTGTCCCTTTTCAAAAGTGGGTGCTTCCAACTCCCCCCCAGCCTGCCCTCCCTTCCTTTGACCCCCCTCTCATCCCCTGCTCCCCTACTTTCCTGTAGGGTGAGAAACCCTCTTTAGTATGTATGTCATTCTCTCCCTGATCCAAATTCAATGAGGATAAGGTTTTGCCTTTTTGCCTTCCTGTTCTTCTCCTCACTTGTAACCATCTTCCTTGCTTCTTCTATATGAGATAGTTCACCCCATTCTGTCTCTCCCCATCTCCTCTCAGTATATTCCCCTCTCACCTCTTAATTTCACCTTTTAAGTATCATCCCTTCCTATTAAATTCAATCTGTGCCCTCTATCTATGTATACCTGAAAACATATATACACACATTCACATATGTATTCATATGCCCATATACCCTTCTTCAACTATTTTCATACTGAGAAAAGTTTCATCAGTTACAGTTATCGTTTTTCCATGTAGGGATGTGACTAGTTCAACTTTGATAAGTTCATAATGATTTTTTTCGAGTTTGCCTTCTTGTTTCTTGTATCTGAATGTCAAATTTTCTATTCAACTCTGGTTTTTTCATCAAGAATGCTTGAAAGTCCTCTATCCCACTGAATGACCATATTTTCCCCTGAAACATGATACTCAGTTTTACTGGGTAGGTGATTCTTGGTTTTAATCCCAGCTCCATTGCCCTCTGGAAAATCATATTCCAAGCCCTTCAGTCCCTCAGTGTAGAAGCTGTCAGATCCTGTGTTATCCTGATTGTTTCCACAGTATTGAAATTGTTTCTTCCTGGCTACTTGTAATATTCTCTCCTTGATCTGGGAATTCTGGGACCTGGCTACAATATTCCTAGGAGTTTTCTTTTGGGGATCTTTTTCAGGAGGTGATCTATGGATTCTTTCAACCTCTATTTTGCCCCCTGGTTCTAAAACATCCGGGCAATTTTCCTTGAGAATTTCTTGAAGGATGATTTCTGGATTCTTTCTTTGATCATGGTTTTCAGGTAGTCCAATAATTTTTAGATTGTCTCTCCTGGATCTATTTTCCAGGTCAGTGGTTTTCCCCATGAGATATTTCACATTGCCTTCTATTTTTTCATTTGTTTGTATCTGCTTAATAGCATCTTGATTTCTCATAAAGTCACTATCTTCCATTTGCTCCAGTCTAATTCTTTTTTTTAATTTCTTTTTTTTTCAATTAAACAAATGCTTTATTAACTTCTGTTTTACATCATTCATTTCCGCCAGATTTTGAGTTACAATCATTTTCCCCCCATTATTCCCCTACCCAACCTCCCAGAATAGCAGTCCCACAAGATATCACTTCCTCCAATCTGCTCTCTCCCATACCTTCTCCCATACCCCATCGACTTTTCCATTAGAGGAAGGTGAATCTTTGTGTCCCAATGCCTGCACATCTTATCTCCCTATTACAAGCGAAAGAGTATTAATAATAGTATTTATATATATTTGAAACATTTAATGTTACGACCTCGAATTTCAGATCCATTTCCTTCCTCCCTTGTCACCCATTCCTTCTTGGGAGATAAGTAATTCAGTATATGTTGTACATGTCTAGCTATGCAAGACATTATCATAGTAGATATATTGTACAAGGCTGCTTATAATTCCCTCCCACTCATCCCACCCCCCACCTGGTCTATTCCCTACATAATCCTGTCCCTCTTCTATAGTGGGTACTTCCAACCTCCCCTCCCCCCAAGGATGCCCTCCCATCCATCATCCCTCCTCCCATCCCCCTTCCCCCTATCCTGCTGCAGGTTGAGATATCCCATTTAGTTTGTATGTCATTTTCTCCCTGAACCAAATCCAATGTGAATGTGGTTTTGCCTTTTTAGCCTTCCTTATTCTCCCCCTCCTTTGCAACCACTTCCCCTTGCTTCTTCTACATGGGATAGTTTACCCTACCCTGTCTCTCCCCATCTCCTCTTGCCACTTTCCTCTCTCACCTCATAATTTCATCCCTTGAGTATTCTCCCTTCCCAACAAATTCAACCTATGCCCTCTATCCATATATAACTGTAACCATATACATACACATTCACATATGTATTCATATGACCACACCCTTCTTCCATTATTTTCATAGTGAGAAAGATATCATCAGTCACAGTTATTGCTTTTCCATATAGGAATGTAAATAGTTCAACTTTGATAAGTTCCTTTTGATTTCTTTTCCCTGATTACCTTCTCAGGCATCTCTTCCTTCTTGTGTCTGGATGTCAAATTTTCTATTCAACTCTGGTTTTTTCCTCAAGAATGCTTGAAAGTCCTCTATTCCACTGAATGACCATATTTTCCCCTGAAACAAAATACTCAGTTTTGCTGGGTAGGTGACCCTTGGGTTCATTCCCAGTTCTTTTGCCCTCTGGAATATCATATTCCATGCCCTTCTATCCCTCAGTGTAGAAGCTGCCAGGTCCTGGGCTATTCTGATTGTGTTTCCACAATACTGAAATTGTGTCTTCCTGGCTGCTTGTAGTATTTTCTCCTTGATCTGGGGATTCTGGAACCTGGCTATAATATTTCTGGGAGTTTTCTTTTTGGGATCTTTTTCAGGAGGTGATCGGTGGATTCTTTCAACCTCTATTTTGCCCTCTGGATCTAAAACATCAGGGCAGTTTTCCTTGAGAATTTCTTGAAGGGTGATTCCTAGGTTCTTTCCTTGATCATGGCTTTCAGGTAGTCCAATAATTTTTAAATTGTCTCTCCTGGATCTATTTTCCAGGTCAGTGGTTTTTCCCATGAGATATTTCACATTGCCTTCTAATCTTTCATTTGTTTGGATCTGCTTAACAGCATCTTGACTTCTCATAAAGTCACTAGCTTCCATTTGCTCCAGTCTAACTCTGAAGGAATGAATCTCCTCAGTGAACTTCTAAGATTCTTTTCCATCTGGCAAATTCGACTTTTTAAGGCATTCTTCTCCTCATTGCCCTTTGGGCCTCCTTTGCCATTTGAGCTAGTCTATTTTTTAAGGTGTTGTTTTCCTCAGTCAGGCTGTTGACCCTCATTTCATACTTTCCTGCATCCTTCTCATTTCTCTTTCCAATTTTTCCTCCACTTCTCTTATTTGATTTTTAAAGTCCTTCTTAAGGTCCTCTATGGCCTGCAACCCACTCATGTTTTCCCCCGGAGCTTTTGGAGCAGGACTTCTGACCTCACAGTCCTTTTCCCGCTCTATGCCCCCAAAATAGGAGTCTAGGGTTGCATTTTTCTGTTTCCTTTGCCTTGGCATGTTGCCACTTAATTGCTTGACTTTTGGGCTTGTTGTCACACTATGGCTTTAAGGCTAGATAGAGGAATTTTCGTCCCGGAACGTGTGGGGGACAACTTCCATTTCTGGAAGCTGGAAACCCACCCACGACCTCCTCCCCAGATCACAATCCAGATCCAGGGAGGTTAAAGCAAGAGCGATTACCCCCCCAAGACTGATCGCTAAAATTGCCTCTGAAAACTACAAAATGCAAGTCTCCTCATGGCTTCTAGTCCCCAGGGAGGAACCGACGCATTCCCCAAATACAGGTCCCAAAGTCCATAGGACACTAACCTCTTACTTTGTCCTAGGCATGTCTATGTTGATAATTCTGGAATCGCCACAGCTCCTGGTGTTCTGGGGTTCCTCCAGCTGGCTGCTGGCCCTGCCGCCCTGGAGCTAAAACCTCGGCTCACACGGACCTGGGCTCGGCTCGGCTCCTGCGCTCTGCGTGCTGCCAGGTCCCAGACCTCTGCGTTGGTCCTTCCTGCAGGGTTGCTGGGCTGTCCTCAGCGGGAGGTTAGCTTCTCTGTGTTGTTCTGTGGGTGCTGGGGCTCCAGAAGTTGTTCACAGTCCTTTTTTACATAGTTTGTGGGGAATCTGGGGGCAGAGAGGCTGGGAAGAGCTGTTTCTACTCCGCCATCTTGGCTCCGCCCCCTGCTCCAGTCTAATTCTAAAGGAATGATTCTCTCCAATGAGCTTTTGAGATTCTTTTTCCAACTGGCAAAGTCGGCTTTTTAAGGCATTCTTCTCCTCATTGCCTTTTTTGAGCCTCCTTTGCCATTTGAATTAGTCTATTTTTTAAGGTGTTATTTTCCTCAGTCAGGCTGTTGACTGTTATTTCATACTTTTCTTGCATCTTTCTCATTTCTCTATCAAATTTTCCCCCCACTTCTCTTATCTGCTTATTAAGGTCCTCTATGGCCTGTAACCAGCTAATATTTTCATTTGGGGCCTTTGGTGCAGGAGTTCTGACCTCACAGTCCTCCTCCTGTCCCATGCTTTGATCCTCTTTGCCCCCATAATAGGAGTCTAATGTTGAATTTTTCTGTTTATTTTGTTTCCTTTGCCTAGGTATGTTGCCACTCAATTACTTGACTTTTGGGCTTGTTGCCACAGTAAGACTCCGCCACCAGCCAGGGGAGCTTCCTTCCCAAACGGGGATTTCCCAACTTCCGGAGGTATTAGTTGGGTGGCCTCTTTGAAGCCTCCACACACTCTGGCAAGCTGGTCACATACCCCAAGACCTCTACCCCAGACCACAATCCAGATCCAAGAAGGGTAAGGCAAGAGAGCTTACCCCCGAGACTGATTGCCGGATCCCCCTACAGTTCGCAGGCCAGGAGCTGAAGCTGAAAAGTGGCAACATGGTGCAAGCTGTGCTGGCTCTTCAGTGGCTTCTCGCCCCCCAGGGGAAGAAACTGATGCATTCTCCCAACCAGTCCCAAAGTCCATAGGGTGCTGACCTCTCACTTTGTCCTAGGCATCTATGTGTTGATAATTCTGGAAATGCCATAGCTGCTGGTGTTCTGGGGTGCCTCCAGCCAGCTGCTGGTCTGGCTGCCCTGGGGCTAAAACCTGGGCTTGGCTCCCAGGGCACTGTGCTGGCAGCTCCCAGAGTGCTGGGCTAACTGTTCCCTGCCAGGCTGCTGGACTGTCCTCAGTGGGAGGTTAGCTTCTCTGTGTCATTTTGTGTGTTCTGGAGCTCCAGAGTCCCCCTTTTACATAATTTTGAAGTGGTGTGGGTTAGAGCTCTGAGGAAGTGATGTTTCTACTCTGCCACCTTGGCTCTGCCCCTTCCCTGGGTACTTTTGTTCCAAGAGTCAGCAATGGGAAGGATACTTAGACTCTGTGATTGGAGTCTCAGTTCTAGGCTCTACTGTTTATAACCTTCATGACCTTGACTGTCACTCAGCACATCTTTAAGCTGTAGCAGCTTCCTTTATTACCAACAGAAGAAGTTGTATCACAGGTCTTTGAGGTCTCTCTCCACTTTGAATCATTGGGTCATTCTTTGTATTATAGGTATCTTTTCTTCTTGTCTTCTCTCCCCTACTGGATTACAATCATCTCCTCGAGGGAGATGAGGGAAGTGTCTGGCATGTGCTCTAGACAGAGTACGTGTTTAATAGGCATTTCTTGAATTTTGTTTTTAATTTTAGTGTTTTTGAAATTTTAGTTTATGGAACACTTCCCAATTTACAAAGTGTTTTCCTTTTGCCTCATGAGATGCTATGATAATCCTGGGAGATAGGGAGGGAAAGTATATTTTTAACACATTCAGAATCTAAGGATGAGAGTGATTTATGCAAGGTCACATGGCTAGTTGGTGATAGGGTAAGATTTGAACTCAGGTCCCTTGATGGCAAATCATTGTTATTTTGTCATTCCAATGAATAAATAAACTGGTAAGCAATTATTAAATTCCAACTATGTATCAGGCTAAGCATTGTAAGCTTTGCACACTTTTAAACTGTGCTAAGCATTTTGGATAGAAATACCAATACAAAAAAGAAAGAGTCCCTGCTCTGGAGGGGCTTTCCAATCTAATTGGAGGTAGGGGAAGGGAGGGTGGTGGTGGAGATAACACAAAGAATGAAGGGAAAAGTACAAGAAGATGAGATCTCCCAAGGAGAACCCTCATGGGCTTACTCACAAAGATAATCACTTTGGGAGTCTTTGGTTTAAGATGCTTCAAAAAGGAAGAAGATTCAGCATCAGAAGTAGGTTTTTGAATGACTTTTCTGGTCTTCCTCCTGCCTGCAGAGAACCTGGGCATTATCAAATCCTCAAACCAGAACAATCCAAATGTGGGGTGGGAAGTCAGCCACCATGACCCGCCACTCCAATGAGGATCTCAGGTACTGTCTCCTTTGGGGGTGTACCTCTTTGCACTCATCTGTGAGCTGCCCTTCTGGGCTCATGTTTCTCTCTTGGACCTTGTAGGGAAGGGTGGGCTGACATTCAGGAGGGAAGGCAGCAAAGTGGGAAGTCTTCACTGTCACAGAGATGGGAGCAGGTGTTCTGGGCAGGCAGCTTTCTCTGTGTGTCTCCACCCATGGCAGATGGGTGCCTGGGAGAATTGTGGGCAGGGGTCAGTACTGCAAGCTCCCAAAGTTCTTTCCCCCACTGAAATGAACATCCCTGATATGACCCAACGTCAGCAAGAGCTGGGACATTGACTGGGCATTCTGAATCCTTCCTGGGGATACAACAGCCATTTCCTCAATGTTGACAAATGGAGAGTTTGACCTTCAGAGTCCCTTCCAGGTCTAAATGTAAGATCTCATGGGCTGAGTTGAATTCTCTTTTATTCTTCTGGGTTCCTTACTATAGAGAGCTGCATTGTACTGGGTCTTTGAATGCAGGTGAGATACTATGTTAGTAAACAAAATGCTAGATAGACTTCATTCTGTCTGGGAGCAGGTCATCATTCACTGAACTCTGTGCCTGGATGATCAGACCCAGCAGCCACTGAGGGAGGGGGCAGTGGGAAGAATAGTGTGTTGGAGGGAGGGGTCCTGGGTACAAATCCCAGCTCTGTGTTTCCTGGCTGTATAAACTCACAAAAGTCAGTTCTACTTTCTGCTTTACTTCCTTTCTCTGTAAAATGAAGGAATTGCCCCCAAGGTCCTTTGCAGTTTGAAATTTGTGACCTGAAAGTCAACAATCTTGAAACAAATGAAATTGAAGGGATTATTTGCATTACAGCCTCAGAGCCAGGACTATGGATTTATTTTCCACCAGAGGCAAAAATAGTTGTGTGTGGGAGCAGTGAGGGCTTGGAAAACAGCCTAATGTGGAGGGGCCAGAGGAAGAAGGTGATGGAGAAGACTGTCTGTGGTTACACTGGCTACCTCCAAAGACGTGGGTTTTCTCACTGAGAGTCTAGCCCAAGCCCATTTGTGTATGAGTGGGGGCAAAGGGATAAAGAATGAAGATGATGATGATGGCATTCATTTGGCTCTTTAAGCTGACAAAGTGCTTGATAAATAGTATCTCATTTGGTCCTCATGAGGAGGTAGATGCTGTCATTATCCCCATTTTACAGTTAGGGAAAATGAGGCCAATAGAGATTAAGTGAATTGTCTCCCCTATCTAGTTAAGTGTCAGTGGCTGGATTTAGACTTGAGTCTTCTTGACAGTGCTCTCATTAACTGATTCACCCTGGAGATGGCATCCCAGAGCTGGCAAGGAAATGGTGTCATAAATTCACATTATCAGGGCTGTATGGTATAGAATTAGTGCAGACTCATGCATGTGTGCACACATGCATGGGGTTGTATGTGTGTGTGTTTGGTGGAGGAAGGGGAAGCAAGAAACCTCTACCCTATTTCCCAGAAGGAAGTTCTCTCCTTCTCTAAGTCAGCACCCTGGGGCAAATTCCTGACTGCCCCACCCTAGTTATGGCTCGGCCTAGTCAGTCTTTAGAAAATGTCTGTTGAATTGAACTGCTGACTTACCAGCACTTTAAGTGGGGAAGCTGCATTTACCCAAATGCATAAATATATTTGAGTGAGGTTTGGTCTGGGTAGACTTCCAGGAGCCCCTCCCATCTTCTTCTAGGCTGTGGAATGATTTCTTTCCCTTTTCCATTGGTTCATTTTTTATAATGTCCTCTCCACCTGATGGACAGACAAAACCCCAGGGGCCTTGCCAGGAAGGGCCCATGGCAGGGGTCTGAGCTGCTCCATCTCCTCCCCTCCTCTCCTGAAGAATGTTTTCCTCACTCTGTCTAATTGAATGGACCAGAGAATGCAGACTCACCTCCAAAGGATGCCAGCTCCATAAGTGGCCTGTCTTTGTGTCCTCAGTGCCTAGGCCAGTGCCTGGTCTTCCAGGAACCCCTGCTTAATGTTTCTAAAATGAATTTATTGTAGAAATACTTGAAGCAAGATCCCAAAGTGTGGGAAACTGAGGGAAAAGGAGAGGGCAATGGAATGAGGGCAACAATCAATCAACAAGCACTTATTAAACATCTACTGTATACTAGGCTCTGGGGGAAACAGAGACAAGAAGTAAACAGTCCCTGCTCTTAATCTTTGAGTGAACATTTCTTTTTTTTATGTAAATAGTATTTTATTTTTAACAATTACATGTAAAGATGGTTTTTAATATTCATTTTTTGTAATTTTTCTCCCTCCCTCCTTCTCTCCTCTTTCCCTCCCAAATACCTCAAGCAATCTGATATAGGCTATGCATGTGCAACCATGTTAAACATGTTTCCACATTACATTGTAAAAGAAGAAACAGAACAAAAGGAAAACCCACCAAAAAAGGCAAAAAAAGTGCACATAATATGCTTTGATCTGCATTCAGACTCTGTAGTTCTTTCTTTGGATGTGGATAGCATTTTCCATCATGAGTCTTTTGGAGATGTCTTGGGTCATTGCATTACTGAAAAGAACTAAGTCTAACAGAGTTGGTCAACCCACAATGTTGCCATTACTATGTATGATGGTCTGGTTCTGCTCATTTCACTCAGCATCAGTTCTTGTAAGTCTTTCCAGGTTTTTCTGAAATCAGCCTTGTTATCATTTCTTAGAGTATAATAGTATTCCAATACATTCATAAACCACAGCTTGTTTAGCCATTCCCCAACTGATGGGCATCCCCTCAGTTTCCAATTCTTTGCCACCTCTAAAAGAGCTGCTATCAGTATTTTTGTACATGTGGGCCCTTTTCCCTATTTTATGATCTCTTTAGGATACAGCCCTAGAAGTGGTATTGCTGTATTGTATCTACAATTCTTACTATGTCCAAGTCAATGGAGATGTTAAGACAATAGGAAGCAGCCTGCGCCGTTCAAGAGCTTGCAGTCTAGCCAGGGGAGGCAACATGTCTATAGACAAAGTAGATATGAGATCATTTGTAGGGGGTAGGGAGGGCAGAAATGCCGGCAGCTGAGGAGGCCGGGGATGCTTTCCTGCTCAAGGCTGTGTTTGAGTTGGCAGTTAAAAGTAATGAGTGTGGTTTCCTGTAGGATTTTCTTTCTCTGTTTGGCTGTTTGTCATGCATGTGAATCTCAGGAAGGTGGCATCTAAATTTAGAAAATTGTTTTAAATTTAAAATTTAAAATAAAAAAATTAAATTAAAAATCATATATGCAGATATAAACATAGATATGTGCATATGTACACATGCATATGTGTATGTGCACACATACACACATGTGTGTGTGTGAGTGAACATCATGGCACAGTGGAATAAGCCCTGCCCCTGCCCTGACATTACATGCCCTGAGTTCAAATTATGCCCTGACCTGGGTGACCCTGAGCTTGTCCCTTCACTTTCCTCACTACACTGTGAGCCAGACAGACACTGTCTTCTCTGGTTCTGGATCAGCTCTGGATCTCTGCCCCTCTGTAACAGCTGAGAAACAAGATCTGGACTGTGAAGAATCCAAGTGTGTTTGCAGGAGAGCCCAAAGCGCTTACCTGTCAGGGACTTTGAGCCTACATGAAAGATCAGATTAGCAGAGATCCTGTCCTGGCCGGGGGAACAACCCCAGCAGCCCCAGCCCCTGAGTCATCAGAGCAAATGTTTGTTTTCAGGGATTTGAGGGAAGCTGTGGGATAAGCCTTCCCAGTAACTACGCTGTAGGTCAACCTGAGAACATTGACCTGTGACCTTGCTGTTTCCCCAATTCTTCCTGTCTTCCCATGGCTGGATCACTTCATCTTCCTGGGGCACTTGGCCCTTTTGTGAAGTGATAGGGGCAGACTGAGTGGCCTTGGGTTCCCTCCCAGTTCTAGACCTCTGGTCATTCGTGTGAGTCTAGGTAAATCACTGCTCTTCTCTGTGCCTCAGTTTCCCCATCTGTAAAATGAGGAGTTTGGGCCAGGTGGCTTCTGCAGGAGGAGAGAGATGGAAACCCGGAAGAGCTAGCAGAGTCAAGAGAAGTCATATTCTGTTTGGCCATGGAACACCTCGGCAGGCTTGTAGCCTGGGGGAGTAAGGCGATATAGGCTGGGGTTCTGATAGGAGATGCCCAAGAGGGGACTTTTAAGCATTTCCACAAACATTCACCGACCCTCAGAGAGTAACAATGTCTGTCTTGGTAACTCAAGATTGTTCCTCTGGAAAATCAGAGTTCTGTCTTTGCTATTGCCTCTGGCCTCTTCTGGGTAGAGCTCCTCCATCTTGTTAGTGTAAGAAGCTCCTTCTGATTCTCATCTCTCTCCCTCTATTCCTGCCCTGCTCAGGCTGTGCTCAGAGGGTTTTGATTCTGTCTTGGGCCGTAGCTGCCTCCTGTGCATTTCTGGGGCCCCCAAGCCACCCACAGCTGACTGAGAGTCTAATGAAAGCCAGAGGGCAAATCATCCCTGCCCGGAGTAAGGTCATTTCAGTGTTCTCGCTAATTGATACCTTGAATCTTAAATTGCCTCAGTTTCCTTATCTGCAAAATGAAGGGGTGGCCTAGATAGTCACTAAGGAAGGTTTTGGTCTCATCTCCCACCTTCCTGGACTCTTGATCTTATTTGCCCTCCAGGTTTTCAGGCCTTCAGTATCCTCTGAAGATGAAGAAGAGCCACCTCCTGGCCTCAGACTCGACCCCAGCACTCCCAGGACCTCGGTTTCTTTCTAGTCAGTCCCAAACCACAAGCTGCTGGGCCTTGGTCTTGACTTTCTGGTTTTCAGGCCCTTACTTGTCCTGACTTCCTGTCAGCCTTGGCAACTTTCACCCTCAGCTTCCTTGTCTCTACCTGGTACCTTGTCTGACTTCATCCCAGATTTCCTGCCCAGATGCCAGGTGAGCCCCGCTGTGACCCCCAGGAAGGCAGGCTTCCTTAACAAACAATACTGGAGAATTTGCCTTCAAGAGGATGATAACTTATAAAGTCCCCAAAGGACAGTGGTTTGTCCAGAGGCATACCCTCTGTCCCACTCAAGAACCTGGGACAGGGTGTGGCCAGAGGACTGCCCCCAGAGACTACCTTTAACCAACATTTCCTCAAGTTCCCTCTTTGTAAAATAAGGGATTAGATAATGTCTAATTAGACAATCAGACAATGACTGAAATAGAGATTTAGCCCAGATGAAACCCAGGGCCTTGATTCAAGTCAGCCCCAAGATTCAGTGGTCAGTGACAAGCTGTGTTACTGGGGACAGGTCATTCCCACCTGTGCGTCTGTTTCTGCCTTGGTGAAATGAGGCTGTTGGATGGCCCCTGCAGAACTGTCTTGAATTCCTCAGGATCAGACCAGAAGTATTCCCAGAGCTGGGCTGGGCCAGTCACTGAACACTAGGGACATGGACCTGCTGCTATCCCAGGGGTCCAGTCCTCCTGGGGTAAGGGAAAGAAGACCCTTTCTAGAGGCACCCTCATCCTGAGTAAAGCTTTTCTCGATTCTAGTCCCAGGAGGGCTGCTGTTTCCTGCTGTGGAAGGTGTGGCTGGCCCAAAGGTGGGAAGAGGGGGAGCTATCGTCTCTAGTCCCTTGACCCTTGTGGGAGTAGATGAGTGGGCTTTCTCTGGCATTGCTTCCCCACCCCCACCCCAGGCCCTTCCCTCTCTTTTGTTGTCCCCCGCCTCATTTAGAGGATCTCCTAGCCCTTGAACATTCCTAAGGTTTACTGCAGCCCCAGTTGAAAGCAACCTTTAATCTCTGTTTATCCTCATTCGGTCATAGAGTCCTTTCCCATATGGCTCGGCCTCTTGGAAGGATGCTCCAAATTGTTTGAATGACTGACGTTCCCTGAGCTTACATGATTATTTGAATTATGAGCTTGTTCTAGCAAATTATTCTTGATAATACAGCATCGGCAAGGGCTGGAAGAGGTCTGGGCTATGGGAGCTGTAGCATTGGGCTTGCTGTTCAGTGATGAAACTCAACAGCATATTGGATGGAGAATCACCCTCAGAATTCCTGGGTTCAAGTCTTACTTCGGACATGCACCGTGTGACCCTGGGAAAGTCATGTGACTTCTCATTGCTCTAGCCAATTCTCTAAGGCTATAAGGTACAGAGACTATGCTAGACTGTGTTGGTAGAGCTGATTTCCTTACTAAGAGATCTCTATGTGAGAAATACCACAAGCCAGTCCCTGTGCCTATATAAATGCTTTGCATAGCTTATCCTAAGGACCTCAGAGATCTCATTTGAGAGGTGTCGCAGCTATGATTATTTCCATCTTATAGTAGGGGAAACTGAGGCTGAGAGGTTGTGACTTGTCCAGAGTCTTCCTGACTCCCAGACTGTTTCTCTGTGACACTGATCTGTCTCTCCTTTTACTGTGATCCCTTCTCATCTTCCTCAGCTTTTCTTTTGTTTTGGAAAAGCTCAAGGTCTCCTTTCTTCCTCTCTCCCTCCAATAAAATGGTCAGCCTCTGCTGCCTCCCCACCTCCCAAGATCCCCACCAGCTTCTTGGCCGAGCCTCAGGGACTCGGCCTGGGACCCGCCCTCGTTTTGGGAAGCCCAGCTCCAGGATCCTGCCAAACGTAAAGCCCCTGAAATCCTTCCTAGACTTTGTTGGAAGATGCAGGGGAAAACAAGCATCTTAAGTGTTTTTTTAAAGATTATTTGGGTTCTACATTTCTGATCTTCATCTTTGTTTATCATCATCAAAGCAGGGAACAGCTGTGTGTACTCTCTGCTCCTTCATATCCATGAAACTCGCCTCTTTTTCTAGGTCACATCCCGTCACCTCTTTGTTGGACTAGGGGGCAGGCACCTCAGCAGCCCCTTTGTCTGTAGTCCTGAATGTTGAGGGGCCATTCTATTGTGGAAGGAATACTGAACTCGGGACTGGAGAGAGGCCTGAGTTCAAATCCTGCCTCTGATACTTATTGGCTGTGGGGTGGTGGGCAAGTCATTGAATCGTTCTGAGCTCCAGTTTATTCATCTGCAAAGTGAGGATGAGCATAACAATTCTAGTGTAAGGATCAAACAAAGTATAAAACCCCTTTGTGAGCCATGAGGAAGAAGAGCGTTGCTGCTGTTGGTGGGGATTGTTGTGGGCAGCTCTGCAGTACTCCCACGCGATGTGGATGGTCCCTCCAATGATAAAGATGCAATCCACCCCTGCCTTGCCATTGTCCACACCCCAAGGAGCCTTCTCTGCATTCCCCTGGTACCATGAGGTCACCAATGGAGATCATGGGGTCCAGCAGTCTGGATAATCAGGACCATACCATCCCCATAACCGCACAGCCCTAACAACATGGCCAATGCATCCAACCTCCCTAGTCACCTCCAGAACTGCGACCCTTTCTTTCTTTGGGTCTCCACACGGGGTAGGTGCTTAATAAATCCTTGGCAATTGTTGATTGCCTGATAAATTCCACATCATCGTGGCAATCAGTTTATAATTGACAAAGCTTAACTTTCTGAGAGAGTATAAAATGGAATATTGACTGACTAACTTACTGGGAAGGTTTGCAGAAGTCCAATTCTTGAGAGAAGGCTGGAAAGTATCAAAGGGAAAGCCAAGCCCCTAATGCTTCCAAACACATTTCTAGCCCCAAAGTTTCATTTTTAAAAGGCTGGATGATGCTTAGGTGCACGCAGAGGCATTTAGTTGTATAACCAAGTGTGGACTTGGCTGTCCCTTGTGGACACAATTATCCAGTGACATGTCAGGGAAATAGTTGAACCACTAAGCCCCCAATTCACCCAGGATAAGCTCAGCCATCTCACTGGACCATTTCTGTCCTTGAATAGCTCCTTACACAAGCTCCTCTCCACCGCCTGCTAAATGCTGCTGTTTTATAATTCAGACAGCAATAGAGACAGAGATGTTTGTCTCCAGGACCCTGTGAGCCTCTGGGATGTGCCCAAATGTCACTGCTGAGATTTCTTGTCAAGGGTCTGACTCAGCAGCCATCTCAGGGTGGCTCCTCGAACTTTCCAAAGCAAACAGAGGGAGCTCAGCAAAGCCCAAACATGGCCCTATCTGGGTTTTTAGCTGGCCAGGTATTTTGTGGACTGATCTGTTTCTCATTATCTGTTGTCTTTGTGATAAAAATCAGTGGCTTGGCTCTGCCAGAGAGCAGGCCTCCATTTAGAGACCTTCCCTCTCTCTCTGATGAAGGAAAAGCCTGAGTGCTAAATGGACAATTCCAATTTGCTGGTGGAGTATCCCTTGTCAATCTGAGGCTGGCCACTGAAGAGCCGCCACTCTCTGGCTTATGTTAACCTTCCAAATAAGTCCCTCTTCCCCGCCATGCACTTTCCACATCTCCTGGAGAGGAGCCGGCATTCTGACACAAGCCAGCCAGCCCTTTGCCTCCTCATGCTGCAAACTGCCTATCTGGGTGGAGTAGCTTCAGGAAGACTTAGGAGGGAAAACAGCATCTGTCTGTCCATCACCGAAAGGGTTCAGCCAATTCCAAAGGAGAAGGCTTAACAAATGATGCCCCCTGTGTGTTTCCAGCCCTCTAAGGGATCTGTGGCCTTATCAATGTGGGCTCTCTCCCCAAAGATGGTACTCACAACATATCCATGCCTGCCAGTCCTCTATGACTGCCTGGGCCTCAGAGGACCTGGGCTCAGCAATCCACATCTGCTGCTGAATTGCTGTGTGATCTTGGGCACCTCATTTCACCTCCTTAAAAAGAGGGATCTGATCTGTGTGGCCTCATCCCACTCCCAATCTGAGATCCTGTGACCCTATGCCCTGCCACGGTTTGCCCTGAGGGCCCCACCTAAAGTGCTTTTGTGTTCTCGTGGCATTTCCTTGGTATCAGCAGGTTACACCTCCAGCTCTCAGGCCTCACCCTCAGTTGTCCAGACTCTTTCTTCTAGTTAGACATTTCTGTGGTGCCATCTTTCTTCCCACTTCTCCATAATTCCACCCAAAGTCACTAAATGTCATTAGTAACAAATCAGCTGTAGAACTCAAGCGTCTTGGACCATGTTCCCTTCATCACACAAAAATGCTCTCCTGGGAGAGCCTACAAGCCTTATGCAGGGGGTTCCAAGACTCCAGAGCAGTGTCATCCAGTACAGAAAGAAGCCGAATCCTGCAGCCAATACATTGACCTAGAAAACCGTAAATGACCCTTATCCCTGTTGCACAGTAATTTTATCTGTTTTGTTAAGTGTTTCCCAATTACATTTTAATCTGATTCCAGGCCACACTCTGGAGTTTAGCAGCAGCAAGTTTGATACCTCTGTTCTAGATTGTTGTCCTTCTTTGTCCTCCCAAGCCAGTCAGGGTTGAAGGCCCCACCTTGCCCATTGCCCCACTGCCATGCAGGCCTTCACTCTCCCCCAGTAAAGCACCACATAGAGCAGCCAAAGTGACCGTCCCAGAGCAGACTTCAAGCCATGTCATTCCTCTGCTTATGAAGTTCCAGTGAATCCTTAGTCCCTACGTGATAAAATATAAATCGATTTACTTCTAGGATAATACACAGACTCTCTTAGTGGTCTTAGAAAGCCCTTCACTAATCGGATGGAGCCTTCTTTTCCAGATCTACTGCCCTTTTCCCCCTTTTGTGCACACAATACACCAACCAAACAGCCCTGTCTGCTCTTGTTTATACCTGTTACTTCATCTCCCACTTTTGCCCAGGCTGTCCCTCATGCCTAGAATGCGGTTCCTCCTCACCTGTGCCTCTCAAAATCATACACTAATAGAGCTAGAGAAAGAAGATTCCCTCAGACACCATCTAATCCAGTCTCCTCATTTCACCAATGGGATGACTGAGCACAAGGGGGGAAAGTAACTTGCTCCAGTCACACAGATAGCAACTGAAGTGGGCTTTGAATCTAGGTCCCCTTTCTCCAAAGCCAGTGCTCTTTCTGTTGTCTCTGGACTCCTTCAAAGTTCAGCCAAAGGACTGTTTCCTAAATAAGGCCTTTTCTAATATCTCCTACTGCTAGTGTCTCTCCACACGAAAATTACTTGTATTTATTTTTTAAATTAATTTTTATTTTTATTAGCAGAAATGCATTTTCCCTTTCCTACTCAATTAAAAAATGTGCATGTATGTATGTATGTATATATATATATGTGTGTGTATGTGTGTATCTACATATGTATATGTGTGTATATATATATTTTTTTTACTTAATTATACATATTTTTCCCTCTATAAATGTAAGCTTGTTGAGGGCAGGAGCTGTTTAGTTTTTGCTTTCACACCCTCTTGCCTAATGCAATGCCCAGAATGCATCTCTTTCATTGGTTCATTTTCCTCTATTTTTCTCAAGTACACAATTGGTCAGAGAGAAAAAAGAATAAGTAAGTCAGAACAGATACCCCAGGGAGTCATGTGAGAGTAGACATTTTCTCAACTGTCTGCAGTAAGTAAAATTCCTTGTTCTGGATGCCAGGGAAACTCTAAATACAAATAACACCTTGATTGTGCAGAAATTCATCGAAAGACAGCACCCCCAACAGCATGCTTGGAAGATATCCAGTGGCCAGCTTGTTGCATGTGAGTAACCCACAGAAGAGGCAGGGAGATGCTGCTCCCAGGACAGCTCCCTTTAGCTTTATCCTCTGGTTGGGAATCCCATCATTTAGCAAGGAACATTCCATCACACACATCCCAGTGAAAACTAAGACATGGGACAATCACAGTTCTTACTTTTGTAGCAGCCTCACCCCTTTGGGGACCTGTCTACCATGTTCCCTGTCCTCTTATTTCTTTCCTCAAATCCTTGCTTTATCATAATTGTTCTTTTAGCAGCTTCCCCTGGAATGGTTTTGCGGCTTCTGCTTGTCCTAGCTTGCAGTTCCCTAAAATTACATTACCATGTGGATGATCACAGACCTTCTTACCTTTCCCCTCAACATAATATAGATGAATTCTGTGAAATAGTCTATTAAATTGGCTCCCCTTGGCCCTTAGCATTGCCATACCTTGATGTCTTGCCACCCTGGGGAGCTGTCATTAACTAACTACCAAATGCAGCAGGTGCCTTTTCAGAAGCAGGCACTTTGGGGATTGGGGTTTAGAGTCAAGAAAGTCATGTCCTTCCTTCTCCCCCCCATGATCTTTGGAGGGTGAGGGAGCCTAGGAGGCTAATTTAAGACCTGGAAGGCTTTCTTAGGCCATCTAGTCAAATGCTTTCATCTTGCAGATTCCCTGAGGCCCAGAGAGACTAAATGACTTGTTGAGGCCGTACAGACAGTAGGTAGCAAAGGTGAAACTCACCTTCTAATACTCTCATGCCAAACCCAGCACCATTTCCACTGTGCTGTGTTGGCCCATTGACGGGGCTCCATCGTGCATAGGCAATGCTTTATAAAAGATCGTTGGTGTATCTAATGTCTGTAGCTTCCAGCTGCCCAAGGACATATTGCCCCATGACTGACCAGAGACTCTCTTGCCCTTCCCATCAATGTTACATGGATACATTCCATTCCTTCTCCTTCTTAGAACACACAAGACTTAGGATATCCTGCTTTCTCTTTTGCTTCTACTTTCTCACTTAGAAGGAATTAGAGGGTCAGGGGGAGACAGCTGGTTCTGCCCCCTCAACTGCTTTCCCCAGAGCTGAGTCCTTAGAGGGTTCTATGGAAATAGCCCATCACTCATTGTCCATTAAGAGCAGCACAGCTGATACCTCCAGGTGCATAGGTACCAGCAGGGTTGGGAGCTTGGTTATCCTAGCAATGGATTCCAAGCTGGAAGGAACCTTAGAGGTCATGAGGCCAACCTCTTCATTTTGCAGGGGTTGAGAAAAGTGAAGGCATGTGCTGGAGGTAATGCCAGGAGTAGGGATGAGTGGTGCACCATTCCTGGGACATTTCAGATGTGAGAACGTGTAGCCAGAACTGCTTCTAAGTCCCATGTTGCCAAATGCCCCTCCTAAAAACAATGAGCATATTTTAGTTTTGAGACGTGATCATAGGGACTTGAGTGGTTTGTGCCACGTTTTTGAACTAAGACATGATTAGCTTTTCATCTCTCCCTCTGTGCTCTCTTAACATCTACACTGTGACCTCCCATCCCTTAGCCCTTCAATCCTGGCCCAGGCCATCTCCCTTGCACCAGCCACTCTCTTTTCCCCCATCTTGACCTTTTGGTGAGCAAGTTTTTCTCTACGTGGTAATCCTCTCTTGAATCTCAAGCCCCATTTAATCATTGATAACAGCCAGCCAAGCATCAGCCTGAGGTCATTCCTCTTTTTGTGACACACCATTTGTGACCTTCACTCCTATATTCACTTGCTGCTGAATGAAGGTAGAGAAAAACTTGCCATCATTCTGACTGGGTCCACTACAAAATGATCAGCTGGGCCCTCACTGCTACAAGGAAATTCTTACCAACTCACTGTCCCACTGTCCACATCAGCTCTTCCCAGCCTTCTCAGCCCTCCTCAAGCTATCCATGGCTCACTTTTCACCCACTCTCTCAGCTGAGACCTTTTCATCATATTTCATAGAAAAGATTAAAGTCACTCACCATGATCTTCCTCTTCTCCTCTCTTTTCCTATCACTCAGGTGCCTTCTGGGGCAATACATCTCCTCCTTCACTGCTGTCTCCCATGATGAGGTGGTCTTACTCCTGACCAATGCTAACCCCCCTAGCTGCTCAAGTGATCCCAATCTACCCTGTCACTGCCTACAGATTGCCCCCTCTGTTGCCCCTACTCAAGCACTCATCTTCAGTTTCTCCCTCTCTATTGGCTCATCCCTTATTGCTTACAAACATGCCATGTCTCCCCCCCATCCTCAGAAAACCTCACTTGGTCCTCCCATTCTACCAGCTCTTGCCCCATATCTATTCTGCCCTCTCTAGTTAAACTCCTAGAGAAGGCCTTCTACAACAGGTGCTTCTACTTCCTTCCCTCTCAGTCTCTTCTTTATCCCTTACAATTTGGCTTCTGATCTTATCATCCCATTGAAACTGTTTTCTCCAAAGTGACCAATTACCTCTTCATTGTCCAATCCAGTGGCCTTTTCTCAATCCTTATTCTCCTTGACCTCCCTGCAGCCTCTGCCACTGTTGATCACTCTCTCCTCCTTGATGCCCTCTTCTCTCTAGTTTTTTAGGACATCCCTCTCTCCGGGTTCTCCCTCTACCCTTTCCTTCCCAGCCTCCTGGTTCCTCTTCCACATCACAAGCTCTAGTAACAGAATGCCCCAGAATTCCATTCTGGGTCCTCTTTTCTCTACAGAGCATCTCTTGGTGACCTCATCAGCTCCCATGGATTTAATTACTATCTCTATGATGATTCTCAGATCTATTTGTCCTGCCTCAACTTGTCTGTTGACCTCCAATCTCTCATCTCCAGCTGCCTTCTAGATATTATGAACTGGATGTCCGATACATCTTAAACTAAACAAGTCCTAAATAGAACTCATCATCTTTTCCTCTAAGCCCTGTCCTCCCCCTATTTTCTCTGTTACTGTAGAGGGCACTGCCATTCTTCCTCAGGCTCCCAATCTAGCAGTCTTCCTGGACTCTTTACTATCTCTTACCCCCCGCCCCCACATCTGATCTATGACCAAGGCCTGTGGAGTTCAAATCTGCAGCATCTCTCAAATATGTCTCTTCTCTCCTCTGGCAGTGCCACTACTGTGGTGCAGGCCCTCATCACTTCATGCCTCATCACAATTATTGCAGTAGCTGCTGGTGGGTCTGCCTGCCTCAAGTCTTTTCCCACAACAATCTATCCCCCACTCAGCCACCAAAAATGATTTTCCTAAAACACAGCTGTGACTATTACCCCCCCCCCCCACTTCAATAAACTCCTGTGGTTCCTGATTGATTGTCTCCAGGATCAAATACAAAAATCCTCTGCTTGGCCTTCAGACCCCTTCACTGCTTAGCCTTCTCCTGCTTTTTCAATCTTCTTACACTTTAATCTCCACCAAACACTCTTTGACTCAGTGATGGCCTCCTGGCTATTCCAGAAATAAGACGCTCTATTACCTGACTTTGGTCCCTTCACTAACTGTCCCCAGGCCTGGTATATTCTCTCTCTTGTCTCTGCCTCTTGGCTTCCTTTAAGTCCCAATTATCCTCTCATCTTCTATGGGGAAGCCTTTCCTAACCCCTCCTGTTTCCAGTGCCATCCAGCTGCTAGTTATTTCTTATTTATCCTGTCATTTAACAACAAGAGCTCTTTGTCCCTAGGTGTTTGCTTGTTGTCTCCCTCACTATGCTGAGTTTCTTGAGGTCAGGGGCCGATTTTTCTTCTTCTTCTCCCCATGGTTTAGGATTCCCATAATGCCTAGAACATAGTCATCACTTCATCGATGTTACTGATTGATTGGTTGAATACTACATTCTAAGCACTGCAATGGGAAGGAAATCAGTCTTTTTTGGTTTCTGTCATTTCTCCAGCTTCTGTGTTGCTTTGGGTTGAAATATTGTCATTATCATTGTAAAAATGCTATCACTGCCCCACTCGATTTCAGCAAAGCCATAATCCTATGCCTGCTTTTTGTACAATCATATGACTTTGACTTTCCTGCCATATTGAAAGAGTTGTGCTCTACCCCCACCCCATAACTTCTGTAGAATTCATTCTTTTTCTTGAGAGAGAATGCCTGGAGGGTGTTCCATAGCATCTGCATTAGGTTCTGGCAAATGCAGTCAAGTCTTTCTTGTGTGTGAGTGAGTGTGTGTGTGTGTGTGTGTTAGTGTGTGCGTGTGTGTGTTCTTTCTGTCCCTGCCTCCTCTCAAATGTACACTTATCATCTCTCAAACCCATTATATCACCTTCTGAATTCTTCTCTGATGCCCCTGCGGCTGTGGACTCGATTGTTTCAAATCCTGATGACTGCCATTCAGATATTAAATTAAGCATCTCAGCTTAGCATGGAATGTGTGGATACTTGAAGCGGGATTTAAAAGACATTTTGATTTCCTAGAAGTGTAACAGTATCTCACATTGGACTGCAGAGTTATGTAGGAATTAACCTTTTTTCAGCCGAGAAGCTGTGGTTCCCTGAGTAAAGAATATTAAATCACAGCCCAAGCCTGGAGCTTGTGAAAGGTGGGAGATGTGTTCCACGTCAGCTGGGCTGTCTACTGACTTGGTGGGTTGGGTGATGGAATGAATCACTCCAGGGGTACACACCAGCTGTGGCTGAGCACTTTCCCACAGCAGCGGCTGTGTATTTCATTGGGCCGGCAGTCCTTTCTGACAGGTATGCTTTATCCTTCTGTATGAATGGTCTGGAATCAGCAGCTGGACGAGGAAGTTGCAGATCCTCTTGTCTAAGGGCAGATCGACTGGATCTGGTGAACACGCATTATTCCACAGCCCATTATTACACAGATGTGAATATCCTACAGGTCAAATACACTCGCCAACATGTTATGAATTATTGAAAAAGCCAGCTATGATTTGGCTAGCCTAGACCATGGGTGTTAGTCTTATTTTCAAGGACAATGAGTTGCATGATGGTTTTATTGACAGATGCTAAGTAATAGAGAATCCCAGACACCAGTTAAAGCAAGAGAGAGCCAAGAATCTAAAAATCCATTTTTTTGCTGCATAATTTTCTGCTTCATCATAGCAAACTCATTTCATTGGTGTCAAGAACTTCTGGTGAGGAACATTTGTCCACTAAGGCTCATAAACAACAGGTCTGACACACAAGTGTCTTAAAGAGTGACCTGAGGTTGCTGAGGTCAGTGACTCAACCACAGTCACACAGCCCGGAGGGACTAAAGACAAGACTTGAACACAGGTCTTCTTGACTTTGAAAATGACCCTCAGTGCCCTTTACCATGTGGCCTGACTTGTCTAGTCCAAAGTGGCAGACTGAGATACACTTAGATCATATGCTTCAGGTCAGCTGCCAATCTGTATTTGCAAAAGGGATTAACTTACTGGGAATTCTCTACCCAAATGAATCCACAGGTTGAAAGGAAAACCACAGCAACAACAAAGGCAAACAAACAGGTATTGACAACAACGCTATGGGGTGGGTCCAATTGTTATCTCCATTGGACAGATGAAGAAACTGAAGCCAACAGGGTGGTACTCCCAGACTTGCGCAGCTGGCAAATGTCAGAGGCGAGTTTGAACTCAAGACTTAGGAGTGTGTCCATTTGCCATGCCATGCTCCTCTGCGTAGGTCAAGACATCATTTTTACTTTTCTTCCCAGAGGTATGGAAAGAGAGTAAGGAGATATCAGGGAGCATAGAATCTAAAACTCAAAAGGACTCATTTTATAGGTGAAGACCTGAGGCCCAAGGAGGTATAGCTAACATGCCCAAGGTCACTCAAAGAGCCAGTAACAGAGATAGGATTTGAGCCTATGCAGAACCAGTTCCTTCCACTGTACAATGCCTATTGAAAGTTCTCACCATACATCTTTTCCTGGACATTGGAACCTTCCCTTGGCCTTTCCTAGCCTGCATTTCTCTGCTAGGGTTGTATTCACTCCCTACCCACTCTACTGTGAGTCTCTATGGCCTTTTGGTGTGTGTGTGTGTGTGTGTGTGTGTGTGTGTGTGTTTCCAGCTGTAAATTTCCTCCCTTTGGCCCATACCATTGACCCACCTCACAGACTGTGACCATGGGCAGCTGGTGTTGTCCAAATACCAAAGGTAGCCAAGGGGTTCCCATGAGAAGACACTTGGCCATGGACCCTGTTCCAATTGGTGATGTGGCAAATGTGTCCTAAGAATGAAACCCACCCATCCATGTGATGAATTTACAAGGCTGTGTCCATGGTGTCCTCTTTTATTATGTTTCTTGGTGCCCTTTTGTTTGGAGATCTATGGGAAGTGGGGTTTCTTTCAAGTGGTATACATTCTCCTTATCTCCTTCCTCTGAGCTCTTAGGAATGGGGGGAGGGGGAGGAATGAAAAAGTAGCCATATGGTGGGAAAGCGAGGCTGGCTTAAATTTCACAGCAGTTCCTGAACTTGGAGGAATCTGAACACACAACATGCATTGAGCTTCAGGAAACGGGGACTCCCCCCTTTTTTCTTTCTTTTAATCAGCTATGAAGGAGAGGGAGGCAGTTGCCTCGGCACAGCAGGCAGGGGGCTCTGGAAGCCTGGCTTTGGGGCCCAGGATGAGGGCTGGTTCCTCTGTGTCCCCTGGGCTCCCTTTTCATCTTTTATCACCACATCGCCTGACTCCGAAATCTGCCTGAAAAGGCCTCCTTCCATCCCAACCCCCACCAGCAAGAGAGGGAGGCCGGGGCCCTACTCCCAGGAGCCTGAAGGTGGGGGCGGGGGTGGGACAGGAGGTGGTAAAGTGAGTTCGCATGTAGCTGCTACAATTCCAGAGGAGGTCTGGGCAAGGCCTCTGGGCAGCCAGGCCCCTGTGGTCTTCTGTAGCACTGGTGCTAATAACTCATGTCACCGCCGGCCTGACCACTGTTTTCTGACATCATGCCGTGGAGCAGGAAGCAGGGGATAAAGAAGCCAGGAAGGGGGCCAGCAGTGAGGGCCATAAACCTAGTAGGGTGAGCCATAACCCAGCGGGGAGGCCAGCGGGCCGAGGGGCCAACGAAGAATCGGAAATGAAAGAAAGCTTCTCTTGTCTCTGCTCGGGTGATGGGGGTACCAAGGGGCCTGCCCATGGAGCCCCGGACTTACTGAAGGTTGGGGGCTTTTCTCTCTGGACCTGGGAGATGGGAGGGTCTGGCTGGTCAGGTCCAACTCTGTGGAGCTGGCCGGCAGAGTGGGGATGAAGTCCTCGAGAATTCTCTCACCCTGCCCCCACCCAATTCTGCTTTCCTTTACAGAATCATATATTTAGAGCTGAAAGGGATATGAGAACTCTGCTATTCTAACCCCTCCATGACACAGATAAGGAAACTGAGGAAGATAAAAGTTAATGCATTCAGGAACAGAGTCGGAAAGGAATATAGAGGCCTTGTGGCACCTCCCTTTTTTACCTGTATAATTAAGAGGGAATGGGGGGAGTAAGGAGGCTCATGGTTCATAGCTGTAGAGTAAAAGGACCTCAGAGACCTTTTGATACAGATGAGGAAACAGAGGCTCAAGCAGGATAAGATCCCTTCATATTATAGTGGAGGAGACTTAGACCTAGTGGTGTGTTGAGACTTGCCTAAGGTCACACAGATCATGATTGAACCTAGATCCCCTGTCTCCAGGGTCAAACACTGGCCACTGGCCTTCACTGTTCTTCACTTGAACATTCTTATGGAGATAGGAGCCAGGCAGGTTTAAGCCCCTGGTAAACTTGAAGACAAAGGACTCTCAGGAAGGGCCAGCAGACTGGCAAAGAGAGGAAGAAAAGTTCTGGCCATCTTGCTGTTCCTCATACATGACATCATGTCTCCTCTCTCTGTGCCTATGAACATCCCAGGTGATCCCAAGCCTGGAGTGCTCTCCCTCCTTACCGCCCCCTCTTGGAAATCCCAGCTTCCTTCTAATCTCTGCCCTTAAAAGAAACCCTTCCTGGGATCCTCAGGAGCAAATCCTTGTACTTACTGTTTATATATCTACAACTGCTTACAAGTATACCTGACATTAACCCCAGTGGAATGTGAGCTCCCTGGGGACAGGCACACTTTGTTTTTTGGCTTTGCATCCCCAACATCTGGCATATCTGGCCTAGCATACGGTAGGCATTTAACCCATGCTTGCTGATGAGTTGATTGGGAGGAGATGGAATCCACATAGGCAACCAAGGCAATCTTTATTTTGTATTTCTTTCTCTTTATACGTATTATCATTTTTTTCTAGCAGCACATAAGCTTTTGGGGTCAGGGACAATTTTGTTTTTGTTTCTGGGTCCCCCAGTCTCCATGTCAGACCTAATGTAGAGAAGAAGTTTCACAAGTTTTTGCTGATTTGAACTGAAGTTATGTCACTGCTATTTATTAACAATGAGACTGTGGGAAAGTCACTTCATCTACCCCAGCATCAGTTTTCTCATTTGTAAAAAGAGGTAATTGGACTAGATCCATGGTGTCAAGCTTAGATTGAAGTAAGGGTCATTAAACTGTACATGAGAGTTGCTGCAGACCACAGATTGACTTAGAAAATGACACGATGGATTTTTAAAAATTAATACACACCAACACCTTAAAATCAGATAGAAAATACATTTTAATCTGGTTTGGACCACACTTGTGCCATGAACCAGACAGGTCACCGATGTTTGATGCCTCTGGGCTAAACAATCTTTCAAATCCTTTCCTACTCCAAACCCTTCTCTAATCATGAGAAGATGGCAGAATTTTCTATCTCCCAACTCTCAGTTGGTGAGGTTCTAATGGCACCTTGCCTCCAAGGGATATTTAAGAAGATGAATGAATTGATGATTCAGAATAGGCACCCCCTCTGCTGTCAGGTTCCTGGTTTTTAATGACTATTATTCTATTTTGTGTAATTTGATTATGTCATAGGGGGAGTTTTCTGGACATTCAAGGCCTATGCCCTCTGTAGCCAGAAAATTTGTTATTCTGTAGGGCTTGTAGAGTTGTGACTCACAATGGCCGCAGACCCATTTTTGCAGGACTTCATCCCAGTTATTTTCTGGAACTCTCTATAATCCCATCCTACCATCCATGTTCCCATTAGTAGCCCCTGAGTCTTAGCTTAACCTGGCCTTTGACAAGCCAGAGGAAAGCAAGTACATTGTCTCATCACCCTCAGAAACATGAGTGATATCAAGCCCTCCGGAGCTGCAGGCTGCAATTCTGCTCCCCAGGCTTGCTACAAGGTCCCATGTCAGGGAGGGAAAAAAGGAAGCTTGTTCCCCAGAGTTAAAATGGTTTTATGAAAAAAGTGTTGAGGAAACAATTACCAGGGCTTCCTCCTTGCCATTGGCTGGTAGAGCTAGCCATCTGTGACATCCTTAATGCTGCCACAGACATAGAGAAGCACCACCCAATGGAGCAAATGAGCACCAAAGCCTTATGGTTGCACCCCATTCTTTGACCTGAGGGATCTTGAGTAAAATTAATTTGCAATTTAATTGTGCAATTAAGGCATTGACCCAGCTTACCTTCTCCAGCTCTCAGTCTTGTGATTTTAGCATCTATGACACTGTCTGGAACTCAGTTGGCCCACCTGTAAAATGGAGCATTAAATGATATCAGAGGTCAAACACTTGGCATGTGGACTGCACAGGGACTATGGTACTCCCAGATAAGGCCTGAACCAAATTAAAATGTAGTTCCTATCTGACCTTAATGTGCTGGTGCATTAATGTCATACACATATACACATATATGTGTAGATAGATAGAGGTATAGATATGGATAGATACATATATAATGTATCAGCACTGTCATCTTCTTATGGCTTGAATGACATGATGTCTAGAGGTCTTCTACAGTTACAAGGAGAAGTAGGTGGTCATTGTTTCTTCAATGTTCTGTTTTCTTCATAAAACTATATATGTATTACAACTATATATATAAAAACTATATATGTTATAGTATTATATCTTATAATTCATATATATGTCACTCTGTGTGTGTACTTTTCTAAGTCAATTCGAACCCACAGAGATGCTTATATATGGCTCCATGGTTCCTGTTGAGTTTCACATCCCCAGACAGATGATCTCAAAGACCCCTTCCAGTTCTAATCCTCTGATGTCAGGAGTCCATCATCTTCTAGCTTAGCCCCAGCATCATCATCTAGCCTTGCTACTGATGTATCAATCTCTCTCAACAGGGCTGAGAAACCACGTTCTCCAGGAGAACCCAGGATCCTTCTGGAGTAAGTGGTGGTGCAGGTGCTTCAGGTAGAGCAGCCTTAGCGTCCCTCATTCAGGACCCACATATATTATAGAGACCATCTTGACCTGGTCCAAGTTAACAATAAATTTCTTGAGGGCACAGACTCAATTCTCTTTGTATTTCCAGCACCTTAAGTAACAATTTACACATAGTTGATGCCTCTTGGTTTGTATTTGAATAAAGAATCCCTGGTGTCACTGCCTTTTTAGAGATTGGTTTATGTAGGACAGAAGTATCTCTCTAGAGAAGAGAGGCTACTATGTGAAACTTTCCCTGTGGGTTTGAGTTTCTGTGGGAATTCACAAAGTGACTGCAACTCCAGAAAGTGTGTCAAGATCAATGGAAGGACCATCTGGTCTCCTCTTGCTGCCGGGTAGTAATTGACCAAGAGGGGAGGACATTCTCTAAATTGATTAAGAATTGGAACTCTACAAAGAGAGCCAGAGCCCAGGGGTGGTAGAGACAGGGGAAGGAGAATGGACTTGGGACATGGAGAGGGAGGAGAAGGCAACCTCAAAGCATTCAGAATGTCAGTTGAACTTGGTTCAGAATCACATCTTAATTTCAGGAGGCTTATCTGACCATAGACCATCTGTTTCCCTCCTGGGATGTTGGAGGTGAACTAGATAATATCTTGGGGGTTCTTTGAACTCCTGCAAGAAACGTCTTACCAAAATACCAAGCCTGACTATTGGTGGCATTACTAGTGAACCTTTTCCAGCTTGTTCATTTGGAATGTTGTCTGGCTTCCGCTGCTCCTGGCCCTCCTGGATACCTTTTACCTTTTTATTCAAGTGCCTTTGGAACAAGGCTGGAAGTAATTACCGATTTGAGTTACATTCTTGAATTGGCGAGTGGGGAGCCACACTTGCAAACTGAAAGATAAGACGTTGGATTTTCTTCCCTTTTGCTGATGTGTACCACCCGGTGAATACTGTTATGTCCTCTGTTGGTGTTTGGTCTCAACATTATAGCAGAGAATTCTTATCCTGAACTCTCCTGGCCTGTGTTTTTGCCAGGACCAGAAGCATACCGGGACAATAACGATTTTGGAGCATGAAATTGGAAGGGGTTGGAGAGTTCAAGGTATTGTTAATCCTTCAGAGAAAAGGAGTTACAATAAGTACAAGAAATGAAGCCAACTTGGAAGGTGTAATCTCAGGCCAGAAAGATATTGGCTTGATTTCTCCCCATCCTCAATTGTTGGAAACCATGAAATGATCAGCAAACCCAATTAATTGCTTGTCATGTCATAAAAAAGATGAATCGTGAAATGTTTTTGAATTCTTGACTTAATAGGAATCATTGTTTATGTACCTTGCCAAAGTTAAAAAATGTGTGTGACGAGCTAAAAAAATGTCAGCTGAAGAATATTTCTGAGCACATCAGATGGAAAAAAAGATTGGGAACCCTTTAATTTCTCTGTCAAACCGTGCCAGAAACGCTAATGTGATATCTTTGAAGAGTAATTGGTACAAAGAATATCCTCAAAGAGAAATATTTCCACACGTCTGGGCCTTATCTTGCCCTCGTTAAAATATTTTCCCTCCTCTCTTGGGTTAGTGTAGCCCACGTTCCCATTCCTTGCACTGGGGTCAGACTTGTTCTGTGAGAATTTGATCCAATGAACTTCCACACTTTACCAGAGTGAGCAGAGGCTCCTTCTTCAGATTGCCTGCAGATATGCACAGAAGGGGCTGTAATCCTTAGTGGCTGCCAGCTTTTGGTTTCTCCTTTATTTATTTAATCAGATATGTGGGGAAGCTGACTGCCACGATATTTCTCAGCCCACTGAGGAAACCTAGTGTCTTCTTGCATTACAGCTGGCTTTCCTTAAAGGAAGTTGCTGAGGAAGGGATCTTAGCATCCTCTGGCAAGGACTGAATTAGTCCTAAACTAGGGATAAAATTAATGTTTATTCAACAAGCATTATGCACCTCTTTTATTGTTCTCAGTCTACTCAGCACTTAGTGTAGTGCCTAGCATATAATAGGTGCTTAATAAATATTTAATGACCTCTTCTATACCAGACACTGTACTTGGAACTGGAGTTATAAATAGAAAAAAAAATAAACAATCCTTGTTCTTTAGGATCTGACAGTCTATTGCTAAAATAGCATGTTAGTTTTTTGTCAATCCCCAAAGGAAGAGGGGGAAAACAAGGGATTGGATTTATGAAAGTAATAGCAGGGAGTATTATTAGGATGATTCTTTTGCTGTTTGTGTAAATTGAGTGTCAGGGGAAGTCTTCATGTGCTTGGAAGTAGACAGCCCCCTGACTCACCGATGGGTTGGAGGTCCACCAATTCCTCTTGATATGATTCAGTCCATCTGTCTAGAATATTGGGGCTGTCCAGTTGTTGTCCTTACCATGTGACCAGCTCTTCATCTTTGTAGATTATACCCTTTACTCAAGGCTTTCTTTGAAGATCCTTATTGGTTCTAGGTTGTAGACAGCTCATTCCCACTATGGATCCCTCCATTGCCTTCTGAAGGATGGCCACTTTTCATTCTTTGGAACCTGTCAATTCCATGACTTAGAGCCATATAACCACACCATAGGATATTAGTATTTTTTTAAATGGGCCTTTGAGGTTTTGAGTCAATACAGCTATTTCTCAATCTTCCAAAGACATTCCAGTCTGAGCTCTTCTGCTCATTTCTGGATCTAACCCATTGTTCACTTGTGCAATTTATCACAGAAATGAAGACATATTGATGGAAAAATCTCTCTAGGTTTTCCTCACTGCATGTCATGATCTGGGCAATAGATTTTCCTATCCAAAATAGATATCAAGTAAATATAAAGTGTGTGTGTGTGTGTGTGTGTGTGTGTCCATGTGTCGGTGGATAAAAATTAACAAGTGGGTGAAGAGGCAAGGTCTTTTTGTAGGAGATGTCCCTTGAACTGAATCTTGAAGGGAAATGGGGTTCAAAGTGGCGGAGAGGAGAAAGAAGAGTGTTTGAGTAGGGGGACATCTGGGCAACTTCCCAGAGATAGCAATAATATAATATTCAACACTCTGGCATGATCCAAACAAAAAGAAAGAGAACTATCTCTTGTATGATATGATGAGATTAGAAATCTGGTTAAACAAATGACTATGTAGATGTATCCATTGTGCTGTTATGAATGGATGAATGAAAAATACCTTAACATGTGTTATGTCTAATGCTAAATGGCAAGGTGTGGAAATAGCTAAGAAGGATGTGGTGGTCTGTCTTCTAGACAAGATAAATTAGAAGTTCCCCTCTCACAGCCCAGAGTTGCAGGGGCAGAGTCCAGTGTTCCTATGGGAAATAAAGAGATGGAAAAGATGGCCAGAATTTTGACTACAAGTAAATTAATGGAGTTAATGTCATGTATCATTGAAAATTGATGGTATATGTCTAGAATATGGCAATGAAAGAGTATAACTTATGCCAAAGGACAAGATTATATTAAAGGGTCAGTGGAGTAATATTCAATAACATAATAGTCATATCACTGAGTGACACAGTGAGATGATAGAATTCTGTGAAAGAATCTGTGAACTAAGTGGGCAGGGTGGCCAAGGGTAGTGGTGAGTGGGGTGGAGGGTATGATGAAATTCTTTAGGGGAAGGCTGATTCTGAAAAGAAAACCCAAAGTGATGATGTAATGCAAGTAGACTAAAGACCACCCAGCTAGAAGGAGGGAATGGATGATGAGTTCCAGAAGCAGATCACAAACTTGACATAGAGGAATAATGTAGGACTGATAGGGAGAAAATAGTACAACTGCTAATTTCTGGATCATAGCTCAAAATATACAAGTGATGGAGTCCAGGGATAAAATGTACATAATGTGCCTTAGTAAAAATATATTTTCCTGAAGTTATGTGAATTTTATCAAGAAGCCTCAGATCTGAAAGAGAATAGAAAGGGAAGAATTAGTCACATGTATCAACACAGCCAAATCTCTTAGAGAAAACAGGCTCAATGTAGGAAGAAAGAAAAGTACAAAGGATCAGTAATTCACAGGAGATCACATTTCAAGAAGAATGTGATATAAGTAAATACAAATAAAGCCTATGGCTTCAGATGGCTAGAAACAAATTTGCAAAGTCTGGGTAATAAATAAGGCAAAGAGAAAGTCATTGTCATAGGAACCATAGAAACTTGGTGGATTAGGACCAATGCCCAGAATATGGACCGTAGAAGAATATTCTTTATTCAATGGGAGCAGAATGGATAAAGGGAAAAGTGGGGCAGCACTGCCCATCAGAACAATATATTCAGATAAGGAAATCTAGAATTCAGAGAGGAACAAATATTAGACAGCATCCAGGTAAGTATCAAGGGAGGAAGGACCAGAAATTATGAGAGGCTACTGGGAGATAAAATATGGAAATAGATGAGGAGTTTGGGAAAGGGCTCACCAGCCTCACACAAAAGCATGTTCTGGTTCTAATGAGGAACTTCAATTGGTCCTGGAGTTGTCTATTAAAAGTAGAGCAGCTCATGCAATCTTGAGTTACCTTCATGATAAATTTCTTTCTTGAAAAGGTAGAAGTTCCAACTAGAGGAAATTCTGTTCTGGGCCTGATTCTTACTTATAAGGAGGACCTGGTTACTGACGTTGAAATAATGGGAAACTTAGTGGGAAATGACCATTCCGTCTGAGAACTGGTGAGAGAGGAGGGAAAATTTAGGCATAAATTAAAAATAAATAAAATTAGGCATTGTACATTCTACATTTTGAGAGAGCTGCCCTAAATGAGTTCAAATCACTGGAACTAAAGAACTCTATTCCAGGATGTTGACAAGACTTTTAGAAATGATCACAGAGTTCCTGTGTATGAACAACATAAAAATATGGGAATATAGGTGAGGTACCACAGGTATGGAGACGAGTAAATACCTGAATTCTCTGAAGTGGAAAAATGGCAGGTGCTTTTGAGTAGAGTATGGTCCAGAAAGCTTGAGTTTGATTCTTGGCAAAAATTGTTAAATTAATTACAGGATTTTTTGAGAGTACTTCAAAAGGAAAGTTATGATGACTAAGCTATAATGAGTATGTCAAGAAGAAGTCATGTCAGACTCGTCTTTTCCTTTTTTTTAATTCAGTCACCAGTCACTAGCAGATCTAGAGAAATAGGTCAAAAGAGTTTTCCTGAATTCTAGAGCTTTGATGAAATCAGACAGTGACTTTCTAGAGGGGGTAATATACTGCAGAGATTTTATGATTCCATAGAAAAAAACCAGGAATTTTGAATTAGAAGGTTTGGGTTCAATTGCTGTAATGGAAATGCAGATTTAAAGATCTTTCCTGCCCCTAGCTTAAGTGCACCTGGAGCTTGTGGTGGGAGGCTTGTTTTTCAGGAAAGCCCACACCTTGATACTTTGTGATTGGGCAGTGGGTCAAGGAGGTTGTTGCATTCTCTGAGCCAGGATAAGGCTATATAAGCCCTGAGGAGAGGCTTTGCTTTGGGGCTCACTTTGAGAAGTGTTTTGTGATTTGACCAGATGAGACTCTGGGAAGCCGTTGTTGAGAGCCCCCCGGCTTTGAAAACCCAGATGTTGATGCTTCCCTCTCTAGTAATTGTGATTTGGTATTGATATAATGGTAGGACAGTTTGGAAGCCTGTCTGTTTGATCTGTAAGTTCTGTAACTCTGAAGTTTGGGGTGCTGACCTTTTTCCCCTGAACTAGGTAATGTGTGTTTGTTTGATTAAAGTAAGCTTGTTAACCCATTTTGAGTTGCTTTCCTTTTGAAAAGCAGATCTAAGAACCTGTGTTGGCAGTCACCCTGGGGATGTTGGGGTGCTTGCTGCTACAATTGCTTATTGTGATTCTTACTAAGTGATTGACATGGGGAAAGTCTCTTCCTCTCAGTGGGTCTCAAGTTCCTCATCTATAAAGTGGATTGGACTAGATAATTTCTGTGCCTCCTTTCCAAATATGGGGATCCATTTGACAAAATCCTTAATAATACTGTCATGAAGAAGGTAGAGAAATGGGGGCTGGACAACAGAAATAGATGATTTCAAAACTGGTAAATGACTGAACCACAGGAATGATAAATAATAGATTGATATCATCTTGGAAATATATCTTTACTGGCATGCCCAAGGGACCTGTGTCCTTGGCCCTGTTCTGGTCAACAAGGACTTGGATGAATACATAGAGGCCATCTATCAAATTTCCACGTGACAAACATCTGGGAAAGCTAACACACTGGATAGCAGGATTGGGATTCAAAATGACCAAGGCATATGGAAATAAAGGGCCAACTCCAATAAGATGACCCTTAATGAATCTAAATGCAAAGCTTTTGGATGTACACACACACACACATATATGGAGAGACAGAGACAGAGAGAGACAGAGAAACAGAGAGAGGGAGAAGGAGAGGGAGAGAGAGAGAGAGAGAGAGAGAGAGAGAGAGAGAGAGAGAGACTACTTTATGTGGAAATTATCTGGCATTTTGAAGGGACTGTGAGCTCATAGGAATCAACAGTACGATATAGCAATTCCTTCTCTTCTCCAAAAAGAAGGAAGGAAGGAAGAAAAGAAGGAAGGAGAGAGGGAAAGAGAAGGAGGGACAGGAAAAGGGAAGGAAGGGAAAAAGGAAAGGGAGAAAGTAATGCAATCTTAGGATGCATTCATAGCAGCATAGCAGGCAAAATGAGAAAGGTGGCCTGTCTAGACCCCATTCTTCCTTTCTGGTGTCCATAATGTAGGAAGGCCATAGCCAAGCTATAGTTAATAGAAAGAAGGTCAGCCAGTATAGGAAGGGGACTAGATTTCATTACTTAGGAGGATCTTTTGAAGGAACTGGATGTTTATTGTGTATAAAACCAGATGTATGATAGGCAGGATAACTGTTCATGTGTTGGAAGGCTGGTCATGTAGAAGAGATACCATAAAGTGGCAGTTGGGTGGTGCAGTGGCTAGAGCACTATGGCTAGAGACAGTTCAAACCCAGTTACAGGCACTTACTAGATTGTGATCCTGGTCATACAGTTTACCCTCTGTGTGTCTCAGTTTCCTCAATTGTAGAAGAAGAGTAGCTGTGAAGATAAAATGAGGTTATATTTGTAAAGGACTTCACAAACCCTAAAATTCTATATATACATGTTAGTTTTTTTTTAAATCATGCCAGATGTGCTCTGTTCTGCTTGGCCCCAGGGGCAACTAGGAGCAATGGGATGGGGGTAGGGAGGGGGCATTCAATTCACTTCCATTCCACAACAATATAAACATCAGGTAAGCCCATAGGCTAGAAAGACAAAAGAGAGACTGTCCCTGATCTCAAAATCTGCAAATAAGCAAATTTAGGCTTGATCGAAAGAACAAAATTCTAAACAATTCCAGCTGTCCCAAAGTGGACTGGGATCCCTCAGATGGCAGGGGATTCTCTCCAATTAGAGGGCTGCATGCAAAGCCTGGATGAGCACTTGTTGGCTGATGTTATGGAGGCAGGTTTTTGGTCAGGAAAGGGATGGACTCCATAATTTTTGAAGACTCAGAAAAAAAAGGAAATATTCTGATTATTCTTGAAAGGTTGGTACTTAAACTCTGCATCAATTATCATTTTCAACCTTTTAATGCAATAAAATATATTTTAAAGTAAAATTGTAATAAATATAATTACATTTTTAATGATTCTGAAGGCACTTGAGCATCTGGCGGAGGGGCAGGGTCATCTATTACAGGCCTAAAACAATAAGGAATAGTTATAGAAAGGGAAATGATTGAGAAACAAAAGGAAGGATCTCCTAATCTTTCAAATTGTCTTAATTTGAGTGGTCTCATGAAGTGTGATCTTACAGTCACTGGAGAAGTTGGTCTCTTTTACTTTAACATTACCTTTCCCCCCTAATATTGCCCTCCCCCTATGCCACTAAAAAAAGCAATCAAACAAAACAAAGCAAAAAACATGTCTCTAACAAAGAATACATTAGGTAGATAAAAGAAGCATTTCAGCAAAACTGACCAACATGGCAGTCAAGCCCAAGAGTAAACATGATATGGTCCATATGCATCATTTCCAGCCTAGAGGGGAGGGAGGTATGTTCTCCTAACTCTTCCTTATATTTATTGCACAGTGTTCTCTTCTGATCATTTATTTTTAATGTTCTGCTTCCGTGGTGTGTTTTTGTTATTCCTTCCATTTACATTTTTGCAGTCATTGTGTATATCGATGACTTCTCTACCAAATTGACTATCCTATTATTGTGTAACATGATGATGTGATGAAGTCTCCTTGAAGAAAAGCTTAGATACTAGATCAAAGCGGGTTCTATTAGAAGCTCCCCCAGGAAGCACCCATTTACTCCATTTAAGTCACTTATCTTCTCAGGATCTGGGCTTGTAGCCCAAATGTGGGGTGAGAATTTTCAAGAATCATGGCTCCAACAAATGTTGTCACCAGTGAAGATAGGGTCCTCCTAGCCTGATGTTACAGTACCAGGAGATTTCTGGCCCAGGACATTATTGCAATGGAATAGTCTTGACTAGTGGGGCCCCAACTGTTATAATGAGTTATGAAGAGATTCATCTGAGCCATAAAAATAAAAGAATAATGCCTAATAGTTGATTTAACATGAAGCATCTCCCTGCCAAAGCAGAGGAGGCATGCAATAAGTGCTAAAAATAGCCAAGAGAATGAAATGAAACATCTAGAAAGCACAATTCCTTTCTGAAGTCAAAGTAATTGGGAGGATCCAAAGGGGGAATAATTGCTGGGAGCATCAGCCAGCCCCAGAGTTGGTTATATGGCATGTCCCTAAAAAAACCCCAAAATAACAAAGTTCTTTTTGCCATTGGTTCTTCTCCCCATACTGATCAGTGAAAGTGAAGTTTGCCTAAATTGTGAGGCCCCCAAAGTCCATTTAATTCTTGAGTAGTACCATTTTGTTCAACTCAATCCAGGAAATATTTATCAAGGATCTATTATGTATCAAGCACCGAACTAGATACAAGAGAAATGACCCCTGCTCTCTCTGAGCTTAGTTGCTATTAGAGGGATACAATCTGTACCCACAGAAGCAAATACTAAGTAATTTTAAAAGTTTCCTGGAGTAATTTCAAGAGGGCAAGAATAGTAACTAGTGAGATGATCAGGAAAGGTCTCTGCAGGAGAGGACACCTGGTCTGTATTTAGCAATTCTAACAGGCCTTGGTGAGAAGGGAGAACGCTCCAGACATGTGAGATTATGTCACATCTATGAAACATGATGGGTCAGTTTTATTCAACTGAGAATGTGTGAAACAGTAAGAAAGAATGACTAGATATTTATTGTAGGAGCAAAGAAAACTAATTAACAACATAAATGCCCATCAACTGAAGGACAGCTGAACAATTGGAGGACATGAATGTAATGGAATCATACTGTGTTATAACAAACAATGAACATGAAGGAAACCAAGAAGTGTGGGAAGACATCTCTAAACTGATACAGGGTAAAGTAAACAGAACAAAGAAACTATAGTCAGGGCTGTGCTGGTAAACGTTTAACAATCAAGTGCTCTCTCAAAAAAAAAAAATACAAGAGACACAATTTTAAGTTTAATTTTCATAATGAACATTTTCTCTCTCTTTTTAAAGCCTAGACAATCAGCAAAATAATCAACCAAACCCCAGTTTTTTGTGTTTGCTGATTTCCAAGGTGTAAAAGTTCACACTGAAAACAACATCAAGTTCTTAGAAGTTGGTTTGAGCAGACTCCAGAACATCCCATATACCATAACTACAAGAGTATTAAGGAAACAAAGAAACAAAACCTGACTCTGAGTGCTATCTAATTAGAATGATCAAACGGCCTCAGAGAACCCAAAGGGTGCACCCCTTCCATTCTGTACTCTATCTTTTACCCATCATATCCAATGTGTCTCCAAGGCCAGTCAATTTCACCTCTGTAATATTTCTCCTCTGACACTGCCACCACCCTGATATAAACCCTCATCACCTCACAAATATAGCTTGTTTGTACATATTTGTTTACTTGTCTTTCCTGTTAGTTTGTAAACTTCTTGAGGTAATGGACTGTCATTTGACTATTTTTGTATTTCCAGTATTTAACACAGTGTCTGGCACATAGAAGACATTTAATGTGTGTCTATTGACTGACTGACTGACTGATTTTACGGAACCTGGATGCTAGGGGTGGGGAATATGTACTATCAGCTTTGTGAGTTATGTTAGTTTTGCTCAATCGCTTTCCCCAACCCTTTTCTCTCTCTTTCCATTTTTATTCTTTGTTCTATTCTTTATTATTTCCCTTTGAATAAGGAAAGGGAATATATTTGGTAATGTAAGTGATGGAAATGATGGAAAATGCTATCTGCATACAGAGAACAAATTATGGAGTCTGAGTCCAGATCAAAACATAATATTTTCTCTTTTGTTTTGTATTTCTTTATCATGGTTTTTCCCTTTTGTTCTGATTCTTCTTTTACAACATGACTAAGGTAGACATATGTTTAATATGATTATACATGTATAGTCTATGTCAGATTCCATGCCATCTTGGGGAGAGGAGGGAGGGGGAAAATTTGGAACTCAAAATCTTATGAAAGTGAATGTGGAAAACTAAAGATAAATTGTAAAAAAAAAGAAAGTAACACAAAACAAAAGATAGGAATAATTTTCAAAAGAGGGGAAATGGGGAAACCGAGTGAAATCTATATTTTTAAAGGTTTCAAATGCTACACTAAAGAGATTGCACTTCATCTTGGAGCAAATGTTCTTAACTTGGAGTCCACAGACACCCTAAGAAGTCCATGAATAGACTTCAGGGTGTCTGAGAACTTGAAAGGGAAGCAAAATTACATATTCATTTTCATTATAATTGGTTTATTTTGTAATCTTCTGTATTTTCTTTTATGTATTTCAAAACCCATATATTTCAAATATTTATTTATTTTAAAACACCTATGGAATAATGTTTTTAAAGTATGAGAAGAATTTATTTTATTTTTTAACTATTAATTTGCTTATTTTTAGTTTTCAGGCATTCACTTCCATAAGATTTTAAGTTTTGAATTTTCTTCTCTATCCTATCCTTCCTCCTACCCAAGACAGGATGCAATCTGGTGTGGGCTCTAATTATACATTCATAATAAACACATTTTCATATTAGTCATGAAGAAATAGAACTAATGTGAGGAGCCATGAGAAAGAAGAAATGAAACCAAACAACAAAAGAAGAGAAGAGCTAATTGTATGCTTCCATCGACATTCAGACTCCAAAGCTCTCTCTCTGGATGTGGACGGCATTTCCCATCATGAGTCTTTTGGAGCTGTCTTAGGTCCTTGCATTGCTGAGAAGAGTCAGTCAATGTGGCTGTTATTCTGTACACTGTTCTCCTGGTTCTGCTCGCTTCACCCAGCATCAGTTCATGTAAGTCTTTCCAAGTTTTTCTGAAGTTCACCTGCTCATCATTTCTTATAGCATAACAATATTCCATTACATTCATATGCCACAACTTGTTCAACAATTCCCCAACTGATAGACATCCCCTCAATGTCCAATTCTTTGCCACCACAGAAAGAGCTGCTATAAATATTTTTGTTTACATGGGTCCTTTTCCCATTTTTATGAACTCTTTGGGATACAGACCTAGAAATGGTATTGCTAGGTCAAAGGGTATATACAATTTTATCTATTCTACCTTTTAGCAGGATATAGTTTCCTTCCTTATCTCTTTTAATTAGATCTATTTTTGCTTTTGCTTTGTAGGAGATCAGGATTGATAACACTGCTTTGTTTTTAAACTTCAGCTAAAGCATAATATATTCTGCTATAGCTTTTGCCTTTATTCTGTGTGTATCCCTCTTTGTCAAATGTGTTTCTTGTGAATAATATATTGCAGGATAATGCTTCTTAATCTACTCCACTTTACACTTCTGTTTTAAGGGATAGTTTGCCCCATTTACATTCACAGTTATGATTATTATCTGTGTCTTTCTCTCATTCTATCCCCCCTCATTTATGATTTTCTCTCTCCTTTCTCCCTTTCCCTCCTCACTAGGGCTTTGCTTTCGACCACTGCCTCTTTCAGTCTGTCCTCCCTTCTAAAAGTTACCTCCCTTTTCTTCTCCTTTACCCTTACTACGTCTTCCCTCCCTTCTATCCACCCTCTCCCTTTTCTTTCCCATTTCCTCTCGTACTTCCTATCTGGTAAGTTATATTTCTTTAACTAATTGATTATGTTATTCCCTCTTTGAGCCAAAGCTAATGAGAATAAAGTTCAAACAATGCTTATCTCCCTCCCTTCTTTCTCTCTACTGTAATAGCCCTTTGTGCCTTTTAATTTGATATTATTTATCCTTCTCTACCTCCTCCTTTCCTCTTCTCACAGTATAATCCCTTTTCACCACTTAATTAGAATTTTTATCATCACATTAAAGTCAACTTATACCCACACCCTCTGTCTATATATTACCTGTATTAAATGACTTAATAACAATACAGTTATCAAGAGCTACAAGTGTCATGTTCCTTTGTAGGGATGTAAACATTATTAATAACATTTTTTTTCTCTCCTGTTTACTTTTTATCGCTCTCTTGAGTCTTACATCTGAAGATCAAATTTTCTGTTGAGCTCTGGTCTTTTTTACCAGGAAGGTTTCAGAAGTACCCTATTTTGCTGAATATCTATCTCCTTCCCTGAAAGATTGTGCACAGTTTCACTGGGTAGGTGATCCTTGGTTGTAATCCAAGCTCCTTTGCTTTATGGAATATTGTATCCCACACCCTCTCATCTTTTAATGTAGAAACTGCAAGGTACTGTATAATCCTGACTGGTTCTATGATATTTAAATTGTTTCTTTCTGGCTGCTTGCAGTATTTTCTCTTTGACCTGGTAATTTTGGAATTTGGCTACAATATTCCTTTGTGTTTTCAATTTGGGATCTCTTTCAGGAAGTGATTAGTGGATTCTTTTGATGACTCTTTTACCTCCTGGTTCTAGGACCTCAGGGCATTTTTCCTTGATGATTTCTTGAAAGATTTTGTCCAGGATCTTTTTTATCATGGTTTTCAGGTAGACTGATAATTTGAAAATTGTCTCTCCTGGATCTATTTTCCAGGTCAGTTGTTTTTACCAGTGAAGTATTTTGTGTTTTCTTCTTCTTCTTCTTTTTTATTCTTTTGTTTCTGTTTGACTGATTCTTGATATCTCACAGATTCTAGAATAGTGAGAGTGGACAAAAGCAATTGGATGTGAAAAATTTTTGCAATTAAAATCAACAAGACTTGACTTTTGATAGGATATAACATTTGAGTAAAATATAGCCCCGGGGTTACATATTTGAGTAGCTAGTTCTCACAGATTAAAGAGCTGGGAGGGGCCATGGTAACTGTGTCATTTAATCTCCATGCCTAGCCTTTCTTGGTCCAAGTCCCACACTTGTTCCACCATTCTAGGCTTCATTCTCACCTCAAGGGATGCAATCTTTTTATTGGTGGCTGCAGGAAATCTGAGTTTCAGGAAAACTGATTTTATAATGGATCATGAAAGGGTTTGTTTCCATTGTTCTGCTACTCACTTCCTCCCTGATGTGATTGTCCAAGTGGAGTATTTACATCTAGCTTGAAAGAGCCAAGAGTTTGAAGGATGAAATCAAGTGGTTATGTTAGGAGGGAAAAAAGATTTTATTTTAAAAAGCTTCTGAGTGACAAATTATTTAGTGGGTTTTCAACACTGGGCTTCACATGGTTTCCTGTTACTTAAATGGGACTTACAGCCTACTTTGAGCTATATATCCAGAGAAGGCTTAAATGGATCTAGAAGATACACATTCACCCCCAGTACATTCAATAAAGCTTAAACTCTTTTCCTTCTCAACATGTTTTATGGATATTCCTGGTCACAGCATCTCAATGGATAGGTCAGCAATATCACCTGTTATATGGATGGCCCCAGGCAGGCATATTTACTAAATACCTACTGTGTGCCAGACACTGTCCCATACAGGGCATACAGAAACAAAAATGAAATGGTCCCTGACCTCAAGGAGCTTATAAGGGCAAGTAATAGGCACCTATGTGAGGGTATATGAAACATAAAGTAAAAATACAAGATAACTTCAAGGAGAGGGCAGCATATAAAGGGTGGTACATGAACTGAGCTTTGAAAGAAGCAAAATATTCTAAGATATGGAAATGGAGAGGAGAGAGCTAGAGAACCAGAGATCCAGAGAGAGAGACAGAGAGACAGAGAGAGCCAGAGAGCCAGAGATCCAGAGAGAGAAAGAGGGCACAGAGAGAGACAAGAGAGCCAGAGAGCCAGAAAGAGAAAGGGGGAGAGAAGGCGGGAGAGAGAGAGAGAGAGAGAGAGAGAGAGAGAGAGAGAGAGAGAGAGAGAGAGAGAGAGAACACATTTAATCCAGTTGTGGGGCACAGCCAAAGCAAAGGCCTGGAAATGGGAAATGGAAAGAATATAATGTGTTAGGAACCTTCAGAAAGTTTGCCTAAGTAATGTCAACTCTCTATAAAGACTGATTGGAGCCAGACTGTGGAGGCCTCTCCATGTCACCCAGAGTTTAGATTTGAATCTGTTGGCAGTAGGGAGCCACTGGAGATGACTGAGGAAAACAGTCACATCACCAGCCCAATCAATCAATACAACTTCTCTATAACTTACTCGGTGACAGGCAAAGACAAAAGTAAAGCAGATCCTCCACCCCTGGGACTTTTATTCTATTAGCCAAGCTTAAGTATGTGCAAGTTATTTGAAACACAGATCCAAGGATAGAAAGAATTAGCTCTACCAGCTCCCCACTATTCAACCAGCCATTTTCCCATGGCTTTCTTTGTCCTTGCAAAGAAGACTGCCCTGGTCACCAAAATTCCCTCTAGGTAAAGATGAATTTAAACTGGTTAAGTCCTAGTCCCCAGTCCTTTGAAGTGAGGTGTCCCCTTTGACCTCTCACCTGAAGACTGGAGTGTTCTCAAAGGATGTTTTATGTGTGGCAAGACAGTTTAGGAATGGGAAGGATGAGGTGATTTTTGTGTCTAGGGAATCTAACCCACGTTATTGGGGTATTATCAGTGGTTAGATCATAACTGGGAACATTCTTCTATCCCCATCATAGAATCATCAAATCATAATATTGCATATTTAGAGCTGGAAGGAACTTAGACGTGATCTAGTCTAGCTCACACATTTTGGTGATGAGAAGATTGAAGCCCAGATTGATGTCAGTTAATCAAGAAACATTTATTAAGCATATACTAGAAGTGAAGTGATGCAGTGCTTAAAGTGCTGGGCCTGGAATCAGGAGGACCTGAGTTCAAATTTTGTCTCAGACACTGACTGTGTGACCCTGGGAAAGTCACCTAACCTTGTTTGCCTCAGTTTCCTCATCTGTAAAATAAGCTGGAAAAGGAAATGGCAAATGACTCTATTATCTTTGCCAAGAAGACACCACAGAGGGTCATGAAGGGTCATACACAACTGAAACCGAACAAATGCCCACTGTGTGCCAGGCACTATGTTAAGTCCTGAATGTGTGCAAGGTCACACAGATATTATGTGGTATTATCAGTCTTCTGATCCTAATATGACACCCATTACACCATACGGCCTCCCCAGTCCTCCTCTGCCACCACCATGCCTTTAGGAGTCACAAATCTGCCAAGGAAGTGCTCTGATATAGATTTTCTTAACCTTAGTCCTATACTCAGGTCCATACTGAGTCATGCTCTAACCTGTTATCTCCTGTACCATAGTCTTCCCACACTCTCTGATCATGTCAGACCCCACATTCTCTATGAACACATTTATTCTTATAGCGTCTTATAATTTACAAATCCTTTACAGATGCATTAATATAATTATGAAGTAGATAAGGTAGGTATGATTTATTCCCATTTTATAAATTTGGAAACTGAGGATTCATTCTTTAGACTGAATACTAATATATTGTTAATGGACTTGGGAATTGATCCAACGATTAGAGATTTCTTTTGAGAACCATACAAGAAAAATAGTTAAATGGCCCTTATAATTTGACTGAGCTATCCTACTCATAAGCATATACCCCACTTTTCTGAATCATTCCAAATTGTTGTGAGATATATTGGACCTTCTTTTCTGTTATAATTTTGTGGATAATAATAATAAAATTAATAAGTGGCATTTATAAAGTAACTACTGTGTGCTGGCCATCATGCCACATGCTTTACAAAGATTATCTCATTTGATCTTTTTAATACCCTTGAGAGGCAGGTGCCATTCTTATTCCCATTGTATGGCTGAGGAAAATGGGACACACAGTGACTTGCCCAAAGTCTCTCAGCCATAAAGTATCTGAGGACTGATTTGAACTCAAGTCTTTTTGGCAAGGCCAGTGCTCTGTCTGCTCTACCACCTTAGCTGTCCCATTCCCAGTATGGACATTTCTGGCTCAAAGGGCATGGCTTGTTTAATAGGTTTTCATAGATGATTCCAATTTGATGTTCAGAACAAGTGTGTGACATTGCAGCTCCTCTAACAATGTGCCAAGCTGGCCGTCTTCCCATATGACCACTGATGATGATGATACCCCATTTTGTCACTGTTGTCTTTGCCAGTTTGCAAGGTAACACCTCAGAGGTGATGTATTACGTTTCTTTTACTCTTTGTGGCTTGAAGCATATCTTCATGCCGTCACTTATAGATTGGAATTCTTTGGCAAATTATCATTGCTTATCCCTGATCCATCTGTCCATTGGGGAATGGCCTTTGATATGTTAGTTCCCTGTTTATTCTAAATTTGGACATTTTTGCTATATTAACATGAAGAGATACTGAGTTGCTCTTTACTAGCACTCTTGAACCAGAGCGTTGCTAACCATTTGTCTGGGAGCACAGGATGACAAAGGGATTTATCCTAGAATGTGCTAGAGTACATGACATGAGACCCTTTCCAACTAAGAGCTTCTGTGAGGAAAGGCAAGCTCCTGCAGCACAAGAACTGGGCCTCCTCTCAGCTTTGCATTTCTGCCAGTGTCTACCCCATGGTCTCTGTGCACTAGACACTTAATCACCATTTATTGTCATTTCCTGTTCCTGTCACATTTGTCTCATTAGCAAATCTCCAAAATCCATTTTCTACATGAGCTTTCTAGTCCCCTGGAAATCTAGGAAATGCTATATTAAAAACAAACAACAAACAAACTTTTTCTAGATTTTAAATTCATTTGATTGAGGAGCTGTCCCACCCCCCTCACCCCCATATATACACTACATTCCAGTGACTCCATAACCTCAATATCGTGAGGACTCCTTCCATTGAAGCAAATCACATCTAAATCTTCTTATCCTGGGGAACTCACGTCCACATCTGAATGAAATCTCCAATCTTCTCCTCCCCCCAAAACACTAAAGGGTCTCTCTCTCTCTGTGTCTCTCTCTCTCTGTCTCTCTCTCTGTCTCTGTCTCTCTCTGTCTCTCTGTCTCTCTCTGTCTCTCTCTCTGTCTCTCTCCCTGTCTCTCTCCCTCTCTCTGTCTCTCTCCGTCTCTCTGTCTCTCTCTGTCTCTCTCTCTGTCTCTCTCTCTCTGTCTCTCTCTGTCTCTGTCTCTCTGTCTCTCTGTCTCTCTCTCTCTCTCTGTCTCTCTGTCTCTGTCTCTGTCTCTCTCTCTGTCTCTGTCTCTCTCTCTCTCTCTGTCTCTCTCTCTCTCTCTCTCTCTCTCTCTCAAATTTAATATTCTGTGAGTCCCAGGATAGTGTTCAGGGTCTATATGCAGAATTATACTTTTATTATTTTAATAGCTCATATAGTCATATTTTCCATCAATTCTTTAGATTTGTCAAAGAAACATAGAATTAGATTGAGTATTTCTTCAGTTTGTCAGTCATTAATCTGATGCCTACTATGTAGAAGGGGCTGGACTCAATACCAAGGATATTAAGGCCAAAAGAGTTGTCCTGGGGAGATGCAAAATGTATAGAAGCTATATGAAATAATGGTGCAAATGCGAGAGGAGGGAGGAGGGGGATCAGGAAAGGTCTTGTGTAAGCGATAGTACCTGGTCTGCACCTTGAAGGAAGCTGGCTATTTGAGATGCTGCCTCATTAGAGCAACGGGGTTCTCTGGTGGGAACTGCCCATTTTGATTTCTGCAGCATAAGCCTCTAAATTCTCCCTTTGGTGATAGCCCTACAGCACATGTCTTCGTTTTGGCATCTGAGGTTAATTTTCTAGCTCTACTCTGGTCCATCAGCGAATGTTTATTTGGTATTCATGTGTTTCTTTGACCTTCCATGCAAGGTTGATGGATGGGTTTCTAAGCATCTTTAAATGAATTACAATATCTGCCAAACTTCTCTTTTTGCAATATTTCTGCCAAATGGGACGACAGTGGACGGTTACTTTCCACATTCCATTGGAATGTGTGTGTTCATAAAATTTTACGCCTGTCAGTTGATAATTTGCCAACATTCAGTTGCTATCACATCACCATCATTTTTTACATAAAATAAATTAAAATGCAGGTATTAACATCAGCAAACATGTCTTCAGATAGCTCACATATAGGGATGGCTTTGCTCAAAAAAGAATGACCCCCATAAAAGAGGCACAGCTGGAAAGAAATGTGTGAGGTCAGGGCAAGAGCAGGAACAGCCATTTTAAGTCTGGCTTCATTCTTTGTCAGATTGTTACCTGTAAGTGGAGGGAAAACTGAACCTAGACTGTGTGTGACCCCAAATGTAAAAGGTGGAATGGGAGCTTTTTCTGTAGTCTGGGGAGCATGGTGGATCTTGACTCAACTCAATCCAACTCGGCAACTGTTTACCAAGTGCTCACTATATTCAAAGCACTGTGGAAAATATAAAAAGGAAAAAGTGGAATAAGACATATTCTCTGACCTCTGGGAGCTTCAAGACAATGAGGGAAAATAGATGAGATTATTCATTACCTCAGTAAAAGGGAAAGTATACTAAGGGCTAAGGATCTCACACCACCAAAGAGCCCAAGACTTTTTTTTTTTTTTAAAGCAATTGGGGTTAAGTAACTTGCTCAAGGTTACGCGGCTAGTCATGATTTATGCGTGGGGGCTCATTTTCTGAGGCCGGATCTGATCTTGGGTCATCCAAACTCCGAGGCCAGCGCTCTTACTCACTGCGCCACCTAGCCGCCCCTTTAGGGCAATTGGGGTTAAGTAACTTGCCCAAGGTTACACGGCTAGGTTTTTGTTTGTTTGTATGGATTAAGTGTCGGAGGCCGGCTCCGAACTCAGGTCCTTCTGATTCCAGGGCCGGCGCTCTATTCACTGCGCCACCTAGCCGCCCCAGCCCAAGACTTTAATAGCCTGAGAAGTCCCTATTTATATTTCTCTTAAAGTCACCCCAATGCTCCAAAGAATGTATGAAATAGGTAATAAAGCTATGCTCTCCAATGCTATAGGTAGCAACTGATCCATGACTCCCACCCAATGAACCTTTGTCTATATCCTTCCATAAATTCATCGCAGGAGGTCCAACTAACATGACAGGGACCTCTCTTGCTTTCTCTTCAAATTGTATGGGTGGAACGTGGAGGCTGACCATTGGTTGGACATCTCTTACTACATGATGGTCCACCATTCACCTCCATTATTCATATCTCTGATAACATATTCTATTCCACTTCTGTCCAATGACTCATTTGTAACATATCATTTGTATGCTCATTTTTAACTTACGTGCACCTCCCAAACCCTTTCTGGAAAGAAAAACAAAACAAAACAAAAAGGTATTCAGGAAAATCACTTTTCAGAACAACTTTAATTTTTGAAAGTTCTTTTAATGTATTGATTTTTTAAAAAATATCTCCACGGTTTTCTGATATATACTTTCCATATCCACCCTTCTTGGTAGTTAAGAAAAAAACAGCTAAGCAAAACAAATTAACCTAATGAGACATTGTCTGAAAGCATATGCAATATTGCATGCCTGTGTGTTTTTTTTTAATATCAACACCAAGAGAAGCAAAATATATTTCATTATCAAAGAAGTATCAAAGTCCATATCAAAGAGTAGTCATTGAAATAAATCATAGTCAACTATCTTTCCTTTAGTTGTTTATATTTTTCTCCTTCTTGCTCAAGTCTGTATCAGTTCATATATATCTTCCCATACTTCTCTGAATGCTTCTTCATCATCATTTCCTGTTATGTAATAATATCCCATTATATTCTTGACCACACTTTGTCATTCAGTCATTCCCCCAAGTGATGGATACACTTGGGATCCAGGTTTTTGCTACCTCAAAAATGGCCACAATAAAAATGTTTGTATCAATGGAATCTTCTGTCTTTGACCTACTTGGATATATGCTCAGGAGAAGTATCATTGACTAGGTCACAGAATAGGAACAGATTAGAAGAAACATTTATGTTAAAAAGAAAAAAAGTGAATTTTTATAACTAGGAAGACACAAATATAGCTCCATCCAAATAATTTTATTTTCTTTTTTTAGTCCTAAGAGATGAAACTGGATTGGCTTTTGGCCATTAATCCAATGCTGCCAATTTTCCAGGTTTTCAATCTTAAGTGCTTAGTCTCTCCCGAGGAAAAATACTCCAGAAAGGAACTTGCTTTAGTCTGGTTAGGAAAGAATGTTTAGTTTTCATAACAAAAGGACTTGGGGAATGCTGAAAACTAACATACCTCTTGAGAGGAAGTGACATGTGCCATATCAGTAGTTTTCTACTCAGTTATCTTCCCCTCTGATAGCATAGATTTCATAACATTTCAGAGTTGGAGGGGACAGTTGAAGAAAATAGTCTAATCAGTACTGGAAATAGGGCCCTGTATATGGTATACCTGAAAGATAATCAGCTTTTGCTTAAAGATATCAGATGGAACACACCATCTCCAAAGAGAGCCCATTAGTTCACCTCAGTCTAGTTCTGTGAGCAAGTCTTTCTTAAGATTAAGTCTGTTTGTCTCTTTGCAACTTCCTTCCACTGCTCTTAGTTCTGTAGGAAATATCTAATCCCTCTTCTAGTTAATGGCTCTTCAAATACCTGAAAACAGTTACATTCCAACTATGTCTTATCTTCCCCAGACTATGTATTCCCAATTTCTTCAAGTGACCATCCTATGGCCCTCCATCAGCCTAGTTGCTTTTCTTTGGAAGCCTTCTAGTTTATCAATACCCTTCCTATACAGTGGCTCCAAAATGAAAAGAAACATTCCAGATGTTGTCTAATCCAAGGAGAGCCATAAGACCATTGTTTCCTTAGTTCTGGACAGTGTATCTCTGTTAATTGGCACAAGATCACATTAGCTTTCTATGGCAGAAATCTAACAGTTGACTCATATAATTTCTCCAAATCTTTTCTGGATAAATTTGTATCTAGACACTTATCTCCCAACTTGTACTTTTGAATCTATTTCTTTGAAACCAAGTGTGTGACTTCATATTTATTCCTACTAAATTTTAGTTTTTATACTTCATTCCAATATATTATCCTGTCACAATCTTGTTGAGCCTGTTGGTAGCCTAAGCCACTAAAGCTGTCAGGAAAATGATAGACTTTGTTTGCTAAGTACACTCTTTGGCATTATAGGTCAAATCCCATGCAGCTAACAGAAACGTATGGATAATAGAAAGATTTATAGATTCGAGCCAATGGTCTACTTAGGTGAAGAAATAATCTGGTTTTTACTAACTAAATATTGATACAAAAGCATTTGGGATTGTCCCCTGAAATTGATTGTAATGTAATTCTTAATCATGCTCAGATTTTTAAGGAGATGGACATCATGGCAAAACCCTGGGGATTGGAGTCAGAGGCCCTAGATCTCAGAATTCCGCTGCCTAACCTTGCTATCTCTCCTTTATATGGACTTGGAGAGCTTATGTCTCCTTTCCAGGCATCTGGTTTTTTAACCATAAAATGAAGAGATTGAACGAGAATGATTGATTTTCAAGGTCCCCAGAGCTCTAAATGCTGTGAGGCTGGGATTGTCCAAGCAGAAAGTTTAGCCAGAAGAATGCAGGAGAATTCCCATTGTCAATGTGGGAATCATTCTAAAGACCCAAGGACTATCCACTCTCAAGAGAATGATGGTAACACAGCAATCAGTCAATATTTAATAAGCACCTACTATGTGATAGCAATAAGCTAAGGCCTGGAGATACCAAAAATGTATACATGCCATCGCGACAGCTGTCTTTTGACTAGCACTATACCTCTGTCTCACCCCATTGCAGGTCCTGCAATCTAGCTGCTATATTATCCCCATTTTTACAGATGAGATTGATGGTCAGAAAGAATAAATGATTTGCCACACTGCCTATAAGTTTATGAGATGAGATGAGTAAATGAAAATGCATTTATGAAGTGCTTACTGTATACTGTGTACCATACTAAGCACTGGGGATCCATACATAATAGATGAGACGGTTGTCTCCCCTCAAAGAGCTTACATTCCTCCTCACTCCAAGGTCAACACTGTTTCCATTTTGATGAGCTTTGAGGGCACCAGGAATCCCAAGCAAATGCCTTGGGGTGTAGCACTTATCTAACACTTTAAGGTTTCTAGGGCACTTCACATATCACTTATTTGGTGCTCACAACACTTGGAGTGAGTTACTATTATCATTCCCATTTTACAAATGAGGAAACTGAGGAAGAGAGAGATAAAGTGACTGGTTCAGGTTCACACAACTAGTAAGTGTCTGAGGCCAGTATTCAACTCAGGTTTTCCTGACTCTGAGTCCAGTATCTATCCACTATGCCATCAAGCAGGCTAATTTTTAAGAAATTCACCTCTAGCAAGAGTGACGGTTAACTCTTCTGACTTTTCTGGAGAGGACCCTGAGAAATTCTAATTCCATTCCTTAGTCCTTCTAGGCTTTGGGAAAATCCCTCCCTAGCATGGGCTGTAGTTTCTCAATCTACAAAAGAGAGATAACACTACTTACCCACTACCTTCCTCCCCAGGATGAGAAAAAATGAGATAATGTCTGTGTAGACCTTGGGGGTCCATAAGAGACAGGATTTCAGTTGATGAAAGGTGATGTTATTCCCTGTTCCCCTAGAAACCAATTACTCAGTGTAAGAAATGGTCTTGCTTGAGGAAAAATTGAATAGACCCCAGCCCTGGGTCGAGCCCTTGTTGGTCTAGAAGGATTAGAAAGAAATTAATCTCCCTTTTTGTCATCTCCAATGGAGACAGGGAGGCTCCAAAAAGCAGGATTTTGATAGCTAGGCTCTAGGCTCTGCCTTTTCTGAACCCCAAGCCCTCTCTGGGTGAAAGGTTTTCCATGATGTATGGGGTGGTGGGCTTTCCAAGTGTGATTATCACGGACCTTCTGAAAATAAAGATCCTGCTACCTGGGCTGGATGTTTCTCTCTGTTTTCCCCCCTCCTCATGTTACTTACTGGTGGTACCATATACACATACATATAAACAGAGGACACAAGTACACATCCGTACAAACACATACATGAGTGTTTACATGCATGGGCACACATGTACTGCACATGGGTACTGGACTGATGGGCTCTTATTGTTGGCTACTAGCAGCTTGTCTGTTAAGTAGATGGCAGATGTGACCTGCAAATGGAAGTGTTGCTGGGCAGGAGTTTCACTTGTACATGAACACCATCACCAGTTTTCTTATGGAATCCCAAATATGAAGTGGCTGATTTCAGTCACATCTCTGGTTCTTCCTCTTTAGGTTCTAAATCTCTGACCCTCTGATCTTGCTGTACAGTGTAATAGGAATACACTAGTCTGTGAATGCAAAGATCGTTAGATCAAGCCTGGAAGGGACCTTAGAGGTGATACAGTTCAATTCTCTAATCTTACAATTGAGGAAACTGAGGCCTCGAGAGACCAAGTGACACATCCAAACTCACAGAACTAGAGTGCAGCAGAGTTGGATTCAAATCCATGCCCTCTGACCTCACAATGACTTTTGACGGAGTCCCAGATGTTTAGTCAGGGGCAGGGAAATGTCAATCCATTGATGAGTATTTATTAGATACCTACTAAGACAAAAATGAAATCTTCCCTCTCCTCAAGGAGCTCACATGCTATTAAGGCAGGATGAAAACTGCATTTGGAGAACCATGGTTTAGAACAGGGATTGTGCTTGTTCTGTTTGGTCCCAGAGGGTAGAACCAGGGGCAATGAGTGGGTCAAAAAAAGAGTGCATTTAGACTTGATGGAAGAATGAAGTTCTTAATGATTTGAGCAGTCTAAGAAGTAGACTGGGCTGCCTCAGGGCATGGTGGGTTGTAAGGGATAGATGAACACTTGTCCTAGGCATAGGAACTGAGGAAAAGAAGAGATTTAGAGGATGCGTGATGGCTGGCTGAAGTATTTGAAGGCCTTGACATAGAAGAGGGAATAGACTTATTTTCTTTGGCCCCAGAGGGCAGAATTGGAAGAGATGGATAGAAGTTGCAAAGAGGAAGACTTAGATTTGATGTAAGAAAGATAGCTGAATGAATGAATGAATGGTAAATGAATAAACATTTAATAGACATTTACTGTGCGCCAATCCTTGGGCTATGGATGGGGTTATTAAGACAATAGAATCTCTGCCCTCAAGTAGCTTATATTCTAATAGCTTCGGGACAATATATATCCAGAATAGAAATTGCAGCTATCTCTAACCCCAGTGATTGCTTGAGGAGGAAGAAAGTTTCCCTTCCCTGGAGGTCTTCAAAGATTGAATGACCACTTATCAGAGATGTTGTAGTGAGATTTCTTTTCCCAGGTATGCATTCATTAAATGTTTTCTGACTTTCCTGTCACCTCTGAGATTCGGATTCTTTGAAGCAGGTAATAAATTGGAGGTGGGATATTTTTTTCAGCTATTTTTCTGAACTATATGGTCCTTGAGGTCCCTTCTAACTTTGATTCTGCAACTACAAATCCAGTGATTATTTCACTCCTCCCTGCCTGCCCCCCCCCAATATCCTTAGACCTGAGTTCGAATTAAAACTCATCATAAAACTACTAGCAATGAAGATAGTGGTGATGATGGTGGTCGGGATGGCAACAATGATGGTGGTGATCATAATGATAATGGTGGAAATAATGGAATAATTATGGTGATGATGAGGAAGATGATGATGGTGATGATGGTGGTGATCATTATGGTGACAGAGATGATGATGATGGTGGTGGTGGTGGTGGTGGTGGTGGTGGTGATGATGATGAAGATGATGACTTGTTATGGGATTTGAAGTATTTCAAAGTGTTTTTTCACAACAGCCCTGGCAGATAAGATGGACCTATATGAGCTCAGGGAAGTTATAGGGCATTTCAGACTTTCAGTTCCATCATTTGTAAAAACGGTGATAATACCACTCAAAACAATTCCGTCTGAAGATAATTGTGAAGAAAGCACTTACACAATGAATCCATAAATGTAAGCTGTAATTATGATTACATCAGTCCTTGTAGAATCTATAATTTTGTTGGTCTGGGCACTCCTTCCTCCAGAGCCATGTACATGTCCTCTGTGTCTGAGCAGACAGTTTGTAATGGTTCCTGGGACCCAAAATTCATCTCCCTGAAGCTAACTAGTGAACTGAACTGGATGCTAATTATTATTATTATTACATTATCTTCCTAACAAGTTGAGTGTGGCCTCTTCCCTTTGCCCCCAGTCATTTTCCCATGAATAAGATGATGGGCTCTTCAGCCCCTAACCCTTTCCCCTGCTCTGCTATTGGCAAGAGGCATTTTCCAGGGCAGATCCTGGCAAATTTTATAAATTCTTTATAGGTTCACTTGGGACTTATCCATTGACAGGGAACTTCACAATCAGTCTGACCAGCACCATGGCTTTACCGAGGAGTACAACAAGACTTAGACAATGACTAGCCCTGGTATAAACGGCTACTTTATTGTAATAAACTTCACACCTTCCGACCTCTCACTCCTGTGTTCTTGCCACTATTTGTGGGGACATTTTATCAATCATAGGATAATCCAATCCTAGAACTGGGAGGGTTCCTGAAAGGCATCCAGTCTAGTGGACTTATTTTATAGAAAAAGAAACAGATCTAGGAAAGTGTGAACTGGCATGTCCAATGTCACACTGTGGGAAGAATGGTATCTTGTTCCAAAGCACCCAGATTAGCCTCATTGTGGAAGTAGTTTGGGTAAATTGCTATTTAGTTTATTGGGTCAAAATTCCATCTCCTTATAGATAAATTAGCTCCATTTTCCTCTACCTGTGAAGACTTTCTTGCTTGCATTGTTTTATCACCCAAATGATGTTCCATTCATAAAGTACTTAGTGTCCACTATGTGTCAGGCATGGTGCCAGTCACAGAAGATCCAAAGAAAAACCTCAATAGTCCCTGTGCTCCAGGAACTAGTATTCTTTTGAGAGGTCAATAATAAATACATAGAAAAATCAAATACAAAATACACATATAATTATGTTTGTGGGTAGGACTCTTGTTCATGATGGGGACCAGCAAAATTCTTGTGTAGGTGTAAGCACTTGAGCTGAGTCCTGACAAAAACTAAGGATTCTAAGACTAAGGAAAGGAGGGAGGACATCCTAGGCACATAGGGTAACCTTGTAAGCTACAGAGTGGAGAGATGGAATCTAAAGCTTCTAGACAGTTTGCATGGACAGTAGAGGAGGCGAAAGAAAATAACTGATCATAAGTTTGAAAAAAGTAGGTTGGAGCCATGTTGTAAATGACTTTGAAAGCCCTACAGAGGTCTGTGTGTTTTACCATCGAGGCAGGAAGCTGCCTTTGGAGTTTCCTGAACAGGAGAATAACCATTGGTACAGCAGGGATCAAGGGGGACATGAAAATATGTTGGTGTCTCCAGGACTCTAATTCCTGAAGAAATCACTGAGATGCAATCCCTCTTAGTAGTGGGTCATCCTCATAAGTAAATGATTTCATTGTCTTGCAGAGAAATAATGACGACTGGAGAGCCAGTAAAACAGTAGCATGTGAGAGTGTGTAGAGCACTGGATGAGAAACTAAGAGTCATGACTTTAGATAAGCCATTTCCCTCTCGGGGACTCAGTTTCTTCATCTGTAGAATAAGCAGTGGCTTTCTGCCTTCATACTCCTAATATATTTTGGCTGGAAAAGTTGTCCAATTATGGTTATCTTTGAACAAGTTACATAGAAACAGTCCACGTAGGAAGGCCCCTTGTCTTAAGGGAAGAGAGAAGGATAAGGAAAATCTTTCCCAAGAAAGAAATCAGTGGGGAGAAAAATGGCTATTGTCCAAAAATATGAGTGAGATGAGAGAGTGAGTTGTGTCTGATTGACTCCAGGACAGCTGGATGAGGTGAAGGGTGTTAACGGGCAAAACATCCCTCTTGGGTATGATAACGGTCCAGCCCCTCTGATGAACTGTGTCCAAAGAGGAGGTTTCCTGCGTTTGCTTTCTTCCTCCCTAGATGCTCTGCCTTCCTAGCCCCCTTTTATAGACAGTGGTATAGAAATTATGGACATCATTGTTTCAAACAAAAATGCTAATTTCCCATTCAAAACCATGCCCTCTTTTGGACATGCTTGCCTGAGTCACCCTTTGTGCAGGATAGAAGAATAGTGGTGGATCAAAAGTTTGGCAAAGATACTGCTGTCTACCCCCAATACATAACTCATTCCATATTTCTGAGATCCAGTATGGATCTCAGAGGAGAATTTGGCCCATTATATGGAATGCAATGCATATTAAAAACATGTACCAAACATGTAAACTCTTAGACAATTGCATCTCGTAGCAATGCAAAACATAATATTATTTAAAATCTAGGCCAAAGGTTGAAAACATGGAAACTGCTCAGGAACTGTTATAATGCCAAGGAGGGAAATGGAGTGATATTATTCACATCAGACTGGAGAGAAGGGCCTGCTCCCTCCAGAAGGTTTCATTTGCTTGGCCAATCACTTTGCTTTTAAAGCATGCCTCTGTTTTTAAGGAGGAAATGAGTTATTGAACATGAATTCAGCCTATATCTTCTATATCTTCCAGTACCTGTTTTCTTCATCTTCTGAGTCAGTAATAATGACCCCCAGATGTTTGCAACTTTGCTTTGAGATCTCTCTGCTGGGTGAATAGAAAGAATTAAGAGTGAACATTCTTCCTATGGATTTTACAAATATCAAACCTGTACCCTCTCTTTCCTTTAGACTCCAGAGCCCTTCTCATTTCTGCCACCAAATGGATTTAATACATGGCCTATTGACTCCATCTTGGAGTGGGGTTTAGCTTTGATAGGGAGCTGGTCCATTTAAGCAGATCTGAAAAGGCAAACCCAAGTGCCCAAAGGATTAGGAAGAAAATGTCTGACTTGTGGAAGGAATTGGGATCCTTTTGAGGTCAAGACCTGGTTTGGGTATGCAGGAAAGCCTAGGATAAGAATGTTGGCTTTGGGGACAGAAGAGCCAGGTTCATTCTCTGGCTGTGAAACTTACTGCCTGGGTTTCTTTGAGCAGATAGCTCCACTTTCCTGGTGTTTGGCTTCCTCATCTGTAAAATGAGAGGGACTGGAAAAGGTGAATGCCAAAGTCTCTTCCAACTCCAAATCGACCATCCCGTATTGCAAATGAGGTCTCGTTCAATGCCATGAAGAGCAAGCTGCCATGAATTCCCAAAGAAGAAAAAAAAAGAGTCATCCTGTGGCTCAGCTGCTATAAAATTCTAATCTGTTGTGTTTCAGTATTGGTTGGTTGTTCTGGTACCTTCTTATTTCTTGTCTTTGAGCCTAGATTCAGGCTTTGACTCATTTGCATTTCAAATTCTGTGCTTCTGTTTACATTATCCAAACATGTGTGATTCCAAGTCCAATTGTAGCATCCTGGAGCCTTGTACTGAGAAAATCTTGAGGCCCAAGCATAACTAAATATATCATTCTGTCTTTAAGAAGCTGGATCAGCTGCTCCCCCATTGAAAGCATTTTTGAATCCAGGACCCTAGGAAGTGCCCTCCCCCACATTTTTTCCTTTACCTACCTCTTGTACTCTCTAATGACTTGAAGGAGATGAATCCTAGACTCTAAGTCCTAGGAGCTCATCTAACCTATAATGTGGGCAACTAGGTGGTACTGTAGATAGAGTTGGGGACTCTAGAGTCAGGAAGACATCTTCATGAGTTCAAATCCACCCTCAGATACTTAATAGCTGTGAAGTCCTAGACAAGTCACTTAACCTTGTTTGTCTGTTTACTCATCTGTGAAATGAGTTGGAGAAAGAAATGGCAAACCACTCCAGTATCTTGCCAAGACAACTCCAAATGGGGTCAGACACAACTGAAAACAACAACAACTGGTACTGTCATGAGAGCTGGGAGCCAAGTCCTACTGAAGACTCCACAGCCTACCCTTTGGCTATGGACGATGGACAGAATGTCCAAATTCCTGAGGATGCTGGGCAGTGAGAGGAGCTGGTAGCACCAGCTTGGGGGTCTGCCGGATATGTAGTCTTAGGAGGAAGGGGGAGTAGCTGAGCATCAAGCCCCTGCTCTGCCAGGATGAAATGTTTGTTTCTGAGGGAGGACATCATCCCACGATGAGGAATGCGAATCCCCTCCTGTTCTGCGCATTCTTGGCACCCCTCCCTGGTTATCAGATTCATGTCCTCTGTTCTGTGGCGGGGTTTTTGGAGGAGTATGAAAGACTTCCACGAAATGTTGAGATCTGTTTTGTTGGAGTTACTGAAAGGCCTCTAGCTCACTGTGCCCCCACCCCCGCCCCTCCCTAACACCCCATCCCCACCCCTGACTTTTCTCTCTAGTCCACGTCCTCACTGCTTCAGCTCTTCCAAAGAGGCTTCACTGTGGGGGGTCTAGAGGGCCAGGGAGAGAGCCCAAAGCCAAGAGACAGCGGAGCGGGGTTCAAGGACAGAATCAAGAGCTGTTATCCTTTCTGGGACCTTCTTCAGATTGCCCTCCCTGTATGAAGCCTCCCTTTGCCTCATAGTTCAGTCTTCTCATCCAGAGCCAGAGGGTCCCTGCTCCGTCAAGTTTTCAGGCTTAGCAGGTATGTTTCCCACAGAATCTTGAAGCTGGAAGGGACCATCTACCCTAGCCCATGCACAAGAGGACCCTTCACTGTCAAGTAACTGACAAATGGTCATCCAGCCTCTGTATGGAGACCTCCAAGGAGGAGAAACCCCCACCCCTCGAAGCCACCCATTATACCTCAGGATAGTCGTCAGTATTAGAGGATTTTCCTGCCATTCATGAGTTCCTTGATGGGAAAATTCTTTGAAAAATAGAAAGACATCTGACTTATTAGTTAAAGGATGTGAAGCTGATCTCCAGATTGTCAAGCAAGAAGGGTTTATTAGATGCCTATTATTGTGTGTCTTACACTTGTCAGACACCTGCTTAATTCAGGTGATGATGATGGTGGTGGTGATGATGTTGATGAAGATGATGATGATGAAGAAGAAGAAGGCAATGATGATGACAAAAAACAAAATTCACATGGGGCTTTTCAAGCCACCTCACAACAACCCTTTGCTATTAATATCCCCATTTTATGGAAGAGGAAACTGAAGTTCAAAGATATTAGGTGGCAGGAATAGGCATCTTCCACTCCTTGGTCCTTGACACTACACCAGGTAAACAGCAGGTGCTTAATTAGCCAGGCAAAAATGAATACATCGTCATTCTCATGATAACAACAACGTTTATATAGTACTTTTCCAAGTAGCCTTACAACAATACTGTGAAATAGAAGCTATTATTATCTTCATTTTATGGATGAGGAAACGAAGACTCAAGCCCTATGCAAGCTAGCAAGTGTCTGAGGCAGGATTTGAACTCAGGTCCAAGTCAGCACTCTATCCATCCTTCCACCTTATGGCCTTTCCATTGTACGTGTTTACTATGTACCAGGCACTGTCCAAAGATCTGAGGTTATGAGGAAAGGCAAACCGAGTCTGTGCTCTCAAGGAGTCCCCTTCTCCCTGGAGAATATACGCTGTATATTGAGCAGATACAGACAGTGTGATTGGAGGAGGAGGGGGATCTGGCCAGGTGGGTTGCTGGGTATGACATCCGAGCTAAGTCTGGACAGAACCTGAGGGCCTGCAGGAATGGACCTTAGCTTTTATTTCACCAGAGAATGCTGAGAGGTTTCCAGAGATATACATTGTTCTGAAATGCTTTATTTCAGAGGAAGATAATTTGTTTTGTTTTTAATCACTCTGCCCCAAATGGAATGGCTTCTTCTCAAGCATCCGCGTGCCTTTTTTGGTATGCTGCCTCTGGACATTGTTCTGTGGTCAATCTGGGATGCCTGGACTTGGCATGACTCCTTCCTGGCATTTGTCAACATCAGAAACCCACTGGGCTCCCTGGTCTAGTGGCCTTTTTAAATTGAAATTCTAATGCTCTCAAGCTGCAGCTGATAGGGTTTCTGCACTTGTTTAGACAATGGAAACACATTTCTGGCATGGTTTGAATTAAATGAGAATTTCCAGTTTTTCATAAACATTTACAGTAGTTATAGATGCATATTTGAAAGGTTTAGGGTTTGGGTTTTTAATTAAAAACAACTGGGCTTTGTGGTCCTGATAGCACTGAGGACTCTTGTATTATTGCTTCTACTGCTCAATAGTATTTCTACCATTCACTTTTCTATGCTGATTCTCCTGATGCACACAGCTGAGGCACCCCGAGATGCCTGGGCATGTGGGGAAAGAACTACTGAGAGAGAAACCAGGTGCTGGCAGCAACTAGGAAACATGCTCTGGTCAGTGCGAACTGTGTGGCATGCATTCAGAGCAGGGCTAACACTAAAGAAGGTGGCCTGTGAGTGGGGGGTGGGGTGGGGTTTCCCGAGCACAAAATAGGCTGGGGGAAGGCTGGGGGGTGGAAAGGAGATGCTTACTACTTCCTCAGACAGCGTTACTGAAGGATAGATGTCAAAGTTTGTTCCATTTGGCAAACACTTAACTGCTTTGTCTGTTTCAAGCCAAGGAGGTATCTCACCATATTGTTGGAATGGAATGTGGAAAGAAGAAAGGAAAGAAGGAAGGAAGGGAGGAAGGAGGAAGATAGGGAGAGAGAAAGGGAAGGAGGAAGGAAAGGCAGATTGGAAGGAAGGAGGGAGAAAGGGGGGAGGTGAGGAAGAAGGAAGGAAGGAAGGAAGGAAGCTTACTGTGTACCAGGCATTGTGCTAAAAGCTGGGGATACATATACAAGCAAAAATATTAAGTATTCTCTGCTATCACAAAACACTTTCTAACAGAGGAAGATAAAACACGATAGAGGGAGCATGGGGCGGGGGGGGGGGGTGTACAGGGGAGGAAAGGTACCTGGCAAGGGCAAATGGTTTGGAAATGTGGGAACCAAGAATAGGAATGGGAAGGGAATGAAGACTCTGTTTGAAACATGCTTAGGTTATGTGTTAAAAACTCACATTAATGATGACGTTCTCAGAGTTTTCATTACCTGCTCAGAATCTTGGGATTCCCAAATACCAGAGCTGAAAGGGCACTCAGAGGCCATCTATCCCAAACCCTATCCAAGCAACAATTCCCTTTACTACCTACCCAACTAATGGCTTTGCTTAAAGCCCTCTGTGAGGGCAGCTGACCAGCACCAAACAGAATTTCTCAGGCCACTTGCAAATATTAAAGCATTCTAGAAATGCCAGCTGTTTTTATCTTATTGTTGTTATTCCTTATTGTTATTGGTGGGTGCCAATGTACCTCATTCCTCTTTGGGACAAAGCTAATTACCAGGAAGTGTTTCCTGACACCAAGCAGAAATCTCCCCATTTTTCCCAGTTCCACTCTGAGACCAAACAGAAAAAAATGAACCCATCTTGTCTGGGTCAGCCCTTCTCCTGCTTTGTTGATTCTGTATTGTCTGGTCTTCCCCATTCAAAGCTGAGTTCTTGAATTAAGAGAAGGAATAGTGATTTTTTTTTTTGCAATTCATATCCCTAGGATTTAGGACAAGTTGTTGCATACGGTATGCCCTTTGTGTGTGTGTGTCTGTGTATGTGTGTGTCTCTGTGTGTGTCTCTGTGTGTGTGTGTGGGGGAGTGTGTGTGTGGGTGTGTGTATGTGTTTTGATCCATTCATACCTAAATCACTGATACCAGAGCTACCTCTAATCTGCCTGGGGAAAAGAGAGCATCCTCTAAAGCTGGGTGGGTGCATGGAACTGTGCATAGTAGGCCCATCACAGCCATACTGCCTCTATAAATGAACAATATTAGTAATTTTAATTTATAGGTTTCAGAGACACCATGGCAAAGTAGACAGACAGCTGGTCTTCCAGGGACGAAGGAAGGCCCACCCACCCCCCTTTGACCCATGGCTATGTGACCCTGGGCAGGACACATAAACTCTCAGTGACCCAGGCAAATTTCCAAAACTCTAAATCGCAGAATACATGCATGTCAATCAGCGCTTGGTAAATGGAGATTGCCCAGCAGGAGTTCCTCATACCAGTGGAATAACAGGTCGGGTAAAAGCTGGATGTGTGTGTATGTGTACATATGTGCATGTGCATGTGTCTTCTGTACATGTATATACACCAAGGTGGTTATCAGACCTCTCTTTCAGCAATGGCTTCCTATGATGCTTCATTGTCTTGTGGGCATTGCCTGAGATCTCTGAATCTAATCAGTGGGACACAAACTTTGACAAGTTTTGGCACACTGGAAAGAAAAAACTATGGGTTTGAGTGGGGTGAATGACCATGTGTCTTGGCTGAAGATGAGCCTAACTCATTGTAGACAGGTTCATCCAGAGAAGGTTGGTCACCAGTGATAAATTTTCCAACTACAGCCCATAGAAAATGGAGGAGCTGAAAGCTTCATCAATGGATGGACCAATGAGATCAATCAATCAATCAATGATAATAAAACGTCAAAAAAGCAAAGTAAAATATCAGATGGACGACTTTTATAGAAGGATTTGGAGAGAAACGCAGATGATCTTAGGCACAATACAGAATCGAGTTCCTTATTCACTTACTCATTTTTTCTGTTTATTTAGTCATTCATTTCTTTGCTTGTTTGTTTTGTTTATGTGCTTCTATCTGGTCCTGTGATTTCCTCAACTTGAGTTTTTTATGTGGAAATTCCCTCTATTGAGGCAGAAGGACAACTCCCCGTACCTGACAAGACTGTGGTCAGAGTATTCAGAGGGACCCTAATTTGCAAAGGGTCTCAACAAGTGTGGGTCAGAGGCAGTATGGGCACCCATGTCTTTCTGACTCTAAGGGTGGCCTTCAATCCAGTATGCCAGGCTTCCCCTCCTTATGTCAACCCAACTGTAATTAAATGATCCTTCTTTCCAACAAGGTTGGGCCAGGGAGAGGGGGAAGGTGGGTGTGGAGAGAGATCACGAATTTCAACAGTTTTAACTCAATGGAATAAAAATAGCCAAGTGTGCAAATGAAATATTCCTGAAGCAAGACTGCGTATTTAAAGCAAAGAGCTTAGCTTACAAACCAGGAAACACTGATTTGCTTGATAAATTCTCAGTTCCTTTCCCGAGATCCATCTAGGCTGCAACCATGCATGGAAATTGAGAAAAAATAATGAGGGGCTTAGTAATATATATGTGTAATGTGACTCACTGGGTTTCTTCACTAAGAGGGAAAAAAAAAAACCTTTGACAAACCCATTTTGTTCATAGTGGAAACAATATAAATATCCATGTTGAGTTTCCAGATTTTCATATCTTCTGGGGATAGGGTCTAAAACTATGATTTCATTGATTTGGAAAACTCTCCCTACCAATGAAGAGCAACTTTTCTGCCATTTATAGTCTAGTCGGCCTGAAGAAAAGAGAAGATATGTGATTTGCCCAGGGTCCCTCAATTATTATATATCAGGGGCAGTATTTGAACTCAGGTTCTCCCATTTTCTAGGCTGGCTCTTGATTGACTCCACAATTCTGGAGCATTTACCATCCCCCCACCCCAGGTTTGCAGGCTGAGATCTCAGTGGTTGCTTGTCCCATGACATTTTAATAGAATAGACAAAGTTATGTAAGGAACTTTTCCACATAAAGCATTTTTTTTCTTTCCATGATTCACTGCCCCTTGTTTACCCAGCTTGTAAATACAGTAGATTAAATAGACTGCTTTCTCTTATGGGGAGGAGAAGCAGACAGCTCCAAATGGGGGGGGGGGGCAGGGCAGGGAAAGGTAAAGCCCAGCCCACGGTGACCACAGAAACAATGGAGGGTCCTGGAAAAAATGAGGGTGACTGGCTGACTCTGGGGGAGGTCAGTGCTTGGAGTCTCCCTGGGGTCAGATATTTATGGCAGTTGGTGGAGCATGGAAGTAACTAGTCATTAAGATCATGTAAATAGTAGGGCAAAAAGCCTTCACCTTCTCTCCTGTTCAGCCTGGGATTCTGGGGAGAACTTGTATCCTCTGTCTCTGCATTCTCTTTTCTCATAAATCCCTTTTTTTCCTGTAATCTCTAAGTAGAATGACACCCACTGTAACTCACATTTTGGGGGGCTTTCTTCATAGCAACTTAGAGACCAAGGCAGTGCAAGTACTATCATCCCATTTTACAGGTTAGAAAAGGGAGATTTGGAGAGTAAAGTCATAGCTAAGTAAAAGGCAGGGCCAAGTATGGAACTGTTTTGCAACTGTGACAGTACTCTCCTATCACCCTGGCCCTGGCTGGGGGCAGGGATGAGGTCATTGGGGAGACCCAGAAAGGGGTGCTGAGTTCTCTGTGGAGGAGCTCATTAAAGTCTATAAGCAGCTAACAAAAGACAAGAACTTTTACAATTCTTTAAATATAGTGCCTTTACCAAAGTCTGATTTGCCTTGCCTGCTTGGAGCCCAATCTCCTCATTTCCATGTGCAGGGACACCCGAGGAAGACTGCTGTCCAGAGAAGCTACAGCTCCTAGTTGGTCTGGTTTCTAAAAATGTGCTTCTGCTGTAAACAGAAGAGGACCTGGGAAGGAGTATTGGGTCGTTGGATTGTTGACCTGGAGCCATCTGTATCATAGACAGAAGCCAGCTGGTCCAATCCCTCTTATTTTACAAGTGAGGAAAGTGAGGCATGGAGAGATTCAGTGTCTGACCCAGGGTCATTCAGAGGACTCTACAGCAAGAAAAGAGGGTCTCAGAGACAGTCTAATCTAAGCCCCTCATCTTACACAGGAGGAAGCTAGAGGGGCTCAGTTTTTACGATGTGAATTGAAATGATTCTAGCCTGTAGGAGGAAGTAGTTCTCCATCCTTTAGTACTTCCCTGCATGACCTAAGGCAAGTCACTTTCAATCTCTGGCCTCAGTTTTCTCATCTGTGGAACCCTAACAAATGGACCCATTTCTATAGCAGTCTTCCCAAGGCAGGTAAAGGAGAAGTTTTCTCCGTTTTATAGATGAGGAAATGGAGGTTTAAGGGACCTTCAATAATTCCCCCATGGTTACCCAACAACGACAGGCAGGACTGATTTCTCTTAGGGCAGGAGGGCATGCTCCAGAGGACTGGCAGCTCTGGGGTGAGGGATGTTTGTCCACCTTGGGGTCCCAGCTCTCAGCTGTAGCTCCAAGAAGCTGGAAAACGCTCAGCAGCCAAACCCTGGTAAACTCTGCAGACAATGGGCTAAGCCAGGCAGGCCTCAGATCCCTCAGTGAGTTAGAAGGATGTGAAGCCTTCTCCCAGAGGAATGGGCAGATGAGAACAATTTGTTCCAATGGCCATGGGGGTGCTGAAGTGGGCACTGTGGAGAGCTTAGAGCCTGGTCATACATTCAAGATGGTCAGCCACTGCATCCTCAGCCACGGAGAGTCATCCTGAACTTTATCCTGCCTCTGGGCTTCAAGGACTTTGGAAGGGAGAGTGAGGCTCTCTTAAATCCACTCCATGTGCAAGCCAAGACACTGACAGTTCCTGGTGCCCTTGGTCCTCTTCAAGAGAGATAGCCCAATAACAAGGATTGATCGTTACCCACCCAAGGGCTCAATCGGTTGGCAGCTTCAGTGCTAGGAAGTTATAGGGATATTTTATGCATGTAAAGTCTTATTCTGGGTATCTGGGCACATAATGTTCCTACATTATTTTACAAACCACTAGATGAAATCAGGGTGCTGGACATTTGTTCTTGGGCCACAGATTTGTCCTTGGTATCTTGAGCTTGGAGTCAAACCTCCCAGGGCTCAAAGAGCTCTATCTGGGGAATGCGATCAATAGCCTTGTCTAGCCCTTGGACATCCCTGGATGAGAGCAGCTGGATGGCACTGTAGATAGAGCTCTGGACCGAGGCTCAGGAATACCTGAGTTCAAATCCCGCCTCAGACACATACTTTCCATGTGACCCTGGGCAAGTCACTTAATTCCTTTGTATATCAGTTTCTTTGTAGCACCCACTTCCCAGAGTTGTTGCCAAGATTAGATATTATGTGTGTAATGCTTTTCAAACCTTAAAACACACACAATATAAATGTTGGTTGTTTTGTTATTATTCAACCAACATCTTCTTTTCTTTCCACATCCAATTTTCCCATTAGATGTGACTCAAGGGGATGTAAATGGTGGCCGGAGGCCCTTTCGGAGTCATGGTGGAACAAATTTAAAAAGAAAACAAACTTTATTCTATTATTACTATGATGATAATTAATGATCATTATCATTAGTACTTTTAATGGAAGAGACATGACTGAACCCCACATCTTCTGACTTGAAAGGGAGTATGGAATTGTGGAAAGGGTATTGTCTCTGATATCATATGACTGGGGGGATCCAATGCCACTTCTCAAACTCCCTGTCAGACCCCATCTTGTGGAAGCTTTGTGTCTCTCCCAGGCATCTAACGCAGATGTTTGCACATAGTAGGGTCTTATCAGTTTTTATTATTATTGTGGATGCATGCTTAATAGAAATGTCACTTAGCTCCCTTGAGCCTCAGTTTCCTCATCTGTATGATGAGGGGTTAGAACTCAGCACTTACTGCCTGTGGGCAGCACCTGCACTGGACTTCTAACCCTAGCTGTGGAATTTGAACAAGTCTCTTGGCCTTGCTGGGACTCAGTTTCCTCAGCTGTAAGATGAAGGGGGTTGAACTAGATAGGGTCTTAGGTGCTTTCCAGATTTGTATCTATGACCCACTGACTCCAAGTCCCAGCCTCTTTCCCAGTTTTGACCTTCCCAGCCCCATCCCAGTTCATGTCCCTTGTAATAGCTGGACCTCAGTTTCCCAGCTCCTACTAAGGAAGCGGCAGTTGCATCCCAGCCAAGGTCTAGAGAGTGCTCCTCAGCAAGAGTTCTGTCCCGGTGGGGGTCTGGGGCTGGGGGCAGCGTTCATCTTCATGCTTTCCAAAAGGCAGTGGCTGAGCAACAATGGGCCGTTTTATGAGAAAGAAGACCTCGAAATGGTTTTCATTAAATCTGCCTTGGTGGAAGTGAAACGGAAACATCCTTGGGAAGAATGGCTGCATTTCAAAGCCCCCCGGAGCACCGATAAGCTATAAAAACAAATGGCCCAGCAACAGAACAGAAAACAAGTCTTGGGGAAACATGTACTTGCTGCAAACACGGCCGGGAGCCCAGCAGCAGCTCTTCTCTGGGCCTTAGCTAAGGCTCCTCTGCCCGGCTCTCTCCTCGGCAGGCACTGGGCCGGCCTTGGGCCGAGCGGCCAAGAGAAGCAGACCTTAATGACAAAACAGGGTGAGCCAAGCGGGGACCCAGGAAGCCAGCATTTCCCAGGGATAAATCAGGACCTTAGGGACAGGCAGCACCTCTATCCTAGGCTGCCCTTTCTTATTTAAGTGGTACGAGATACTGAAGGCTACCTTGGACCTGAGGGAGACATCTTGGTAGAGGAGAAAGAACCTTGGCCCTCTGGCCAGAGAAACAGGGTTCTGCCATCTGTTAGCTGTGTGACCATCTGTAAAATATGACCCTTGAATCCTGACCTCCTGCTTCGTTCTGGGCCTAGGATCCTATGTCTTAGAACCTTAAGATTTTCAATTTGGAAGTGCTTGTAAAGCCCACTTTAGCTCGCCGTCTCTGGTACAAATTCTGGCTTTAAGGTTATAAAGTTAATCTTGCAATTCTCATCACTCATTCAAACACATTTGTTAATCACACACTTTGTGCCTGGAACTGTGCTCTCTGCAAACTCCTGGCCTCTGGAGGCTTACCTTCTCTTGGGTCGAAGTAGCACAGCACATGGAAATGACAGGAAACATGTACAAAAAAAGCCCAAATGGCTGAGTTCTGAGGACAGGCCCTCAATGGAAGGTGGTCCATGAGCCAGATGTTGAAGGGAGGTAGGGATGGAGATGAAGAGGGATGGCATTCCAGGCACGAGCAGGAGTCTGGGCAAGGATCTGAGACTGGAGCTTGAAAGTCAGGCTCAGCTGAGAGCACAGGAAGGGGAGCAGTGACAGGTTGTAGACACACGTGAGAAGCTCCAAGCAGAGTGTGCTGTGTGTGTCAGCAAGGTTAGGAGAAATGCTTCTCCATGGCAGGAGGCCTGTGTTTTAGGCTCTGGTTTTGGTTGCTGAGTGAAGGAGTGACGGGGGGCTGTTGTGAGAGCCGGGGAGAGAGGGGATGTATGACTGGCCATGTGAGGAGAGGGAAGGGACTGGATCTAGAGAAGGTTGGAATCCACAGAACTTGGGGGCTGGCAAGGTGCTGGGGAGGAGAGTGGGGCGGGGAGAAGGGAAGAGCCACCTACTTCTTCTCTTTTTTTCTCAGAGACTGGTTAATACTCTTGTGCTTTGACCTGAGCCCAGGGCTGCACAGTGTGACCAAGGGGGCTGGAAGTAGGCAGAGGCACCTCTAGAGGGGTCTGGTGTCTCCTCCTCCTCTTTTACAAGAGAGGAGATGGAAGGCCAAGAGTTGGTTGACTTACCCAGGATCACAAAGCCAGGGAAAGGAAGGATCAGGATTCGATCTCAGGTCATTTTCTCACGGCGGTGGTGATTCCCCATCTCACCATCTGGGCCAACCTTTTCCTACCCCCTTGGGAGGCTTTGTGGGGGTAGCAGCTCTCAGCTCCCCCTACAGCAGAGTCAAGCCCAGATTTCTCAGTAACCCCCATGAGCCCTACCCAGGTAGGAAGCCCCAGGGCCTACTTGGCTACATCCTAGGTAGCAGCAGAGTTCAATACCGAGAGTTTGCTTCAGTTTGTCTCCACGTGCATTTCAAGAAATGCCCCCCTTTAAGAACAATATTGGCCTCCCCTTTGCTGTTCTGTGGGATACAATCACACACTTCCTCCTTGAAACTGAAAGGTTTGCTGATACCAGGCTCTGCTTGGGGGAGTTGCTGCAACCAAGCCTGGGGAGGGACTTTGTTTTTCCTCCTCTGAACTCTGCCATAAATAACCTTCTCCTCCCATTTAGGAACCATCCTCCCCATGTCTGTTTTATGACATATATATCAACACACAAGCCTCCGGGGGATGGTTTAAATAAAATTATACTTCAACAACTCAACTCAAACATTTATTAAACACCTACTATGGGCCATGCATGGTACCAGGTGCTAGGGATATAAAGGTGGTGTGGGGGTGGAGGGAGTGTGTCCCCACAGACAAGCTTGTGGACATGTGTTGCTTCACTGAGAAGGCTCCAGTGACCCCTGAGACAAGAAGAAAAGAAAATGCTCGAATCCTGCCTTCATGAAGATTACAATCCACTGGAGAGATGGAAAATACACCCAAGTGTGTCATACCCATCCATCCATCTATCATATTTATATATAAATAAAAATAAAATAAATAAATTAAATATGAAGACAAAAAGATATGTGTATGTATATGCATACGTACTTATCCACACTATGTATGTATATATGTGTATGTATGTAGGTATGTGCATATATGTACATACATGTTTATGTGTGAGTCTCTAGCCCTAGCAATACACAGATCCAGAGTAAGGGGGTTATTTCAAGAGCAGGCTCTGCCAACCTGAGAGGGGCAGCTGTTTGTGTACCCAGCATCTGAGGGAGCTGCCTTATGGCTGGGAAGCACCAGCATGATAAGACATAGATAGCCTAGAATCCAAAGCTCCCAGAGGGAGGGAACACCTCCATCAGTGAGATCACAGACCCGGCTTAGTCCAGCAGGGCCATGTGGGGAGTCCCAGCACCTGAGTGTGAACCCCCACTCTGCCATTTAGTACCGGCATGACTGGACAAGTCAATCTTTGGGCTTTGGTTTCCTCATCTGTAAATTGACAAGATAGCACCTCAAATCCTTTCCATATCTAGAGCCGTGAACCAAGAGAGACACCAAAGACACAGAGGTATTAATGGCCTGGTCCTGTCCTTAAAGGGCCCACATTCCATTAGAATGTATACAGCTAAATATAAGCTGAGGGAGGAAGGGAGCCACAGGGGACAAAGGAGAGATCTAGACATTGTTCTTTAAGAACACTGAAGGAGAGGAAGATGACTTTCTGTTGGAGGGGGCAGGAATGGAAGTTAGACCAAGGAGACAGGACTTGAGCTAATTCATGAAAAAAAAAAAAGATTCCAAAATACAGAAAGGAGTAGGGATTGAGATTCCTGATGAGGAGGGGCATCCTGGACAGGATGGAGGCATGGAGGTGGGAGATAGCCCACGTAGTTTACAGAACATCTCACAGGCCAGTCTGGCTATCAAATCAACAATGATTAAATGCATACTATGTATAAGCCAAGTGGGGCGGTAGATAGCAAGCTAGGTCTGGAGTCAGGAGGACCTGAGTTCAAATTTGACTTCAGATACTTAGTAGTTGTGTGACCCTGGGCAAGTCACTTAGCCCTCTTTGCCTCAGTATCCTTATCTGCAAAATGAGTTGGAGAAGGAAATGGAAATCCACTCCAGTATCTTTGCCAAGAAAACTCCAAATGGGGTCACAGAGAGTTGGACATGACTGAAACAATAACAATGAACCAGACACTGTGCTAAGTATTGGGGTAACAAAGAAGTAAGTGAAACAGTCCTTACCTTCCAAGAGACAACACGCACACATATAAGAACATGCTAGAAATGCAAAATGAATCCAGGGCACTTTGATGAGGGAGGAGGGGGGACCCCAAGGAAGGCTTCACCCAGGACATTGTGCTCCAGCTTAGGCCTGATGGAAACCAGTGATTGCAAGAGGCAGAGTTGGAGGAGTGTTCTCCAGACATGGTGTCCATTTGTACAAATGCAGAGAGAAGAGGTAGAGGGTCATGTGTGAACAATAGCAGGTTTTTAGGTAGGGTTGGACAGAAGAAGGTGTAAGAAGACTGCAAATAGGGAATGGGATCAGGCTGGGAAGACTGTGCAGAGAGCAAGGTGAAATGAGGTTGGCAAGGTAGGTTGGAAGAAGATTTTGGAAGGCCTTGGATGCCAATATCACCATTTTATCTTCACATGAATCAGAAGCTTCTGCAGGTTTTTGAGAAGGGAATGACGTGGTCCGAGATACACCTCAAAATACTGATTAGCAGCTGGACGAAGGATGGATTGGGGAAGAGAGAGCTCAGAGGCTGGCGACCAACAGGAGATGAATCCAGTGCCAAAGGAGAGGTGCTGAGGGCCTAACAGAGGAGGATAACTGAGCCAATGGAGAAGAGAGGGGAGTGATGCCCCAGAACTAGAGCCAACAAGACCCAATCAAGAGTTCATTGTTGGTTGGGAGGGAGTCAAAGAACGTTGCAAGGTTTCCAGTGTGGGAGGACTAGAAGATGGTGGGGCCAACAAGAGAAAACAGGAAGCTTGTGGGGAAGGGCAGAGTTCTTCTCAATAGTAAGAATAACCACCCCTTGGATAGTATTGCAAGGTCTAAAGAGGACTTTGGGGATCTCATCTCCTTTGAACCCCACGATAAGTCTTTGAGGCTGCTGCTGCTATACATACACTGACCTTGCTTTACAGGAGTAGAAACTGAAGGTCAGCAAGGTTAAGCAATTTGCCCATGGAAACATCGCAAATGTCAGAGGCAGGATGGGAACTTATGTCTTCCTTATTCCAAGTCAAGAGTTCCATTCCCTGTGCCAGGCTGCCCACTTAATGCCACCTCATCATGTGGGCACTCTCTCCAACAGTACAGATTGCAATCCATCCTCACCTCCTCTTTTGGCTGACTCTTTCCATCATCAGAGGGTCATGAATGCTCCTTCAGTCATGCTGAAGAGGAGGTGCTGGCAGAACCTCCCAGTAGAGACATCTGCCAGGGAAGGTAGAGGAGCAGGACTGCAAGTAAGGGGAAAGATTGTGTTCCAAGAGTTGGGAGAAGATTATTGGGGTGGACATGCAAGAGGACTGGCAAGCTGGAGCATTGGAGACTTTGCTGTACATGCAACAGGAGGAAAAAAGCAGAGTGGGCTACATATGGCCCTGAGTCCGTGACCCACTTAGCAGTGTCTTGGGAGGAAGGATGGAAACCCTGGCAAAGAGCCAGCAAGGACGAAGAAAAAGCAAAGAGATCCCTGTTTAGAACAGAGCTGAAAGGAGCAGAGGGGGAGGACAGTAATGACATGGCCACTCACTCATGTTTATGAGAACATCCCCCATCTAGGGACTGCCCTTTCATCAGGATGTTTTTCTTGATGTCCAGCCCAGACGTTCTGATCCCTTATGTCTTTGGATTAATCTTAACTATGGTCCTCCAAGTGGCCATCGAAATAAATAAGCCAATCCCTTCCTTTCTCTGTCTTTGCTTCTTGGTCTCTGTCTCTACCTCTATCTCTGTTTGTCTCAGTTTGTCTCCCTCTCCCTCCCTCCTTCTCTCTCTCTCTCTCTCTCTCTCTCTCTCCCTTTTCTTCCCTCTTCCTTTCCCTTTCCCTCCCTCCCTTCCTCCTCCTCCTCCTCCTCCTCATCTTCCTCCTCCTCCTCCTCCTCCTCCTCCTCCTCCTCCTCCTCCTCCTCCTCCTTCTTCTTCTTCTTCTTCTTCTTCTTCTTCTTCTTCTTCTTCTTCTTCTTCTTCTTCTTCTTCTTCTTCTCTCTCTCTCTCTCTCTCTCTCCCTCTCCCTCTCCCTCTCTCTCCCTCTCCTTTTCCCTCCCCCTCTCCTTCCTTCTCTCTCTGTCTCTCTGTCTCTGTCTCTGTCTCTCTCTCCCCTGTCTTTCAGCCCCCATCTCTCTCCCCCTCTCCTCCTTTCCTCCCTCTCCCCTCCCCCCTCTCTTTCTACCATCATCTTTTATCTCTCTCCCCCTCCCCCTCCCTTGTCTCTCGCTGTCATTTGCATTCTTCACATACTTGTCTGGCCACTGTCCTGTGGATAGCCCTTTGTTGCCTGGTCCCCAGATTGTCCACATTCAGTTCCTTTTGCTCTTTGGTCAGTTTTCTCTCCCCTCCATTCCTTCACAGAGATGAGATCTACCAAAATGAAAGCTGCATGCTGAGGCTGTTTACTAAGAAGGCAGGGGCAAGAATGGGGCCCCAAGGCAGTGGAAATGCCTTCCCCAATTAGTCCCCGAACCTCTTCTATTGAGATCTAAACTCTGCAGGCAGGGACAGTGACTCCAAATGTCAGGGGGCTCAGTGGGGACCCCAAGAGGGAGCCCCCGCCTTCGTCATCCATCTCACCCATGGTTCCTACTCTGGTGCCTGTGGGTGGCCCTGCCCTCACTACTCTCTCTTGTCTCCAGAGATGGTAGAGCACCCCAAAGCTCACCATGTAGATCTGCAGGATCCGGCTGGACTTTCTACCCATGGCTCCCAGTACTAGCATGGGAACTGGGGGAAGGGAACTAAGGCCACCCTTTACTTGTCCTGCCTCGACAGCCTTCAGGCACCCAATTTCTCACAATCTTTCATTCCTTAGCCATTTGCTAACCCTCTCACCCAACCGTTGGGATGTCAAGGTCCTGGATTTCCTTCTCTCCTTAGGCAGATTGGCTCCTCACTATGCTCCTTCTCCTCTTCCCCTCCACTCCTCCAAAGCTCACTTTAGGTTCTGCCTTCACGTGGAGTCTTTTCTGAGCCCACAGCTTCTTCTAGCCCCACCCCCAGTCACCTAGTGTCTACTTTCTATTTATTTATGTCTCATCCAATAGAATAAAACCTGCTTGAAGGCAGAGCATAGGCATTTTTGCCTTTATATCTCCACTGCCTAGCAGACAATATTCCACCAATGCAAATCAGTGCCTTTGAAACTGAAAATCTTCAAGAGATGTTTCAAACACCAAGAAGTTAAGTGACTTGACCAGGGTCACCCATCCCGTATATGTCTGAGGTAGGACTCAAACTCACATCTTCTCCCATCCCTGACATCCTCATCTGAGGATGGCTATCTGTTGTTTCTTCCTAGACTGCCTTTCACACAAGTTTAGGGGGCCAAGGTAAATGGAATCACAGTTGTCTTGCAAGAGGAATCCTTGAATGGTCATTTTTGGCAGGCAGTACCTAGCCTACTAGCAAGCATGCCTAGAGTCACTTTGAATTAGAGAGAAGCTGATTTTGATAAGCAAGCCAGGCCCACGTCTGCTTTTAATGTGAAAGAAGATGGAGAGAAAAGCAAATTGTAGCCACCCACGGCTGCTGCCCTAGGGTGACTCTGTGGACTGTGGCCCTTGTCACTCATCATTATGCCATGAATGGAGACAGTTTAGCTTACCCAATGACCTCTTTCTTTACTCCTTAACCATTCCTAATTAGAAGACAAAGACTCTGCCCAGGCCTTCCTTTTCCTGCTGTTGAAAATGTGGTTGCTACAGTAAATCCATGGGGGCATGGTCCTTAGTACTATGTTTCCCTGCATGTTTTCTTGTTAGAAGGAAGCAGTTGCTTTTGACCCTCTTCAGCAGCAACACAAAATTGTAAAAAAAAAAAGGTGCTGCCTCCAGAGTCAAGAGAACTGGAGTCCCATTCCAGCCTTTTCAGAAAGCCATTCAACCTGAGCCTCAGTTTCTCATCAATGAAATGGGGTTGGAATAGAAGATCTCTAAGGAACCTCCCCACTCAAATATTTGATGATTTTGTTGTATGTTTTCTGGAATAGTCTCCCAGGGTCTCCAACAATTTTTGGTGTCCGTGAGGCAAGGTCACTAATGTGAAAGTCATTTCAGAATTAGCTATCCATGTGCCATGAGGGCCAAGGCCAAAATTGGCACCAGATTCAGAGAAAGCATGAAGATGAGGAGCTAATATGGGCCATTGTCATTTTTCTGATGTCGTATATTTAAGTAAGTCAGTGATTTTGAAAAAAAATGGAGATGAATAAATGTAAAGACCCTTTACTGGAAAAGTATAAGTAATGCAAAATAATCCATTAGAAGAGTTTCAAATCTCTTTTTCTTGTTCAACAATCACAATCTCCTTGCCAAGCAAAGACCATGGTACCAGCATTTAAGACTACAATATGAAAAGTATGATGGAGAAGGAGGATAGTGGATCACAAGCAATATTTTCTCACAAATCAGTGAAAAGCAGTGGAAGGTAAAAAATAACCTTGGGAAGGCTTGATCTAAGAGCTGGATAAGCCCAGGAATTTGTGGATGAAACTGAAAAGACAACAAATACCAATGAAATGGAACAGATTGGCCATTGTTTCAATAACAACATGTTCTTATTATCAGTGTTAACTGAACCATTTGGATGCTAACCCAACATGAAAGATAAAATTGCATACTGTATGTACAGTTATATATTCTAAAGAATGAAACGGGGAAGAGAAACTGTCTTGACACATGGCCTCAGAAAATCTTCATGCTGGACACGCCCAGTTCTGAAAGAATTCACAGGTTAAATTTCAAGATATCTTAAAGAAGAGAATACAAGATGAATGGAAATAAAACCAACCCTAGATTTACCGATCGAAGGGAGCAAGATCTTTATGAGAATTGTCTGGGTGTTCCAGTTTAAGTAAAAAATGAGACTTGATCAAAATTATTCCTTAATCCAACAGCCAGAATTCTATCCACAGTGCCATACTACCTCTCCTAGCACACACACACACACACACACACACACACACACACACACACACACATGCATGTACTTATATGTCTATGTATATTATATAGATACACACATATGAAACATATAGGTGTATCAAATACTTTTGCTATTCATTCATTTCAATTATTTCTGACTCTTGGTGACCCCATTTGGGGTTTTCTTGGCAAAGATACTAGAATGCTTTGCCATTTCTTTCTCCAGTTCATTTTACAGAAAATGAAACTGAGGTAAACAGGGTTAGGTAACTTGTCCAGGGTCACAGAGATGATGAGTATCTGAGGCTGAATTTTAATTCAGGCCCAGTGCTTCATCTACTGTGCTATTTTGCTACACACACACACACACACACACACACACACACACACACACACACACAAACATGTACATATGTATATACATATGTTTTTGTGTATGAATATGTATACAGACATAGACACACACACATATATAAACAAAAAATATATACATGTACCTAAGGCACAGTATAATGTAGGGTATAGGCTTGGTAGTCAGAAAGATCTGGGTTCACCTATAGCCTCTGTGTGATTCTGGGCATTTAACCTCTCAGGGATTGAAGCTACTCATTGGAGTCATAGGTTGAACAGAGAATATCCATTTTTCCTGCGTTGGTAGATAAAGTCACTTCCTATACTGATGAAATCCCAGTTATACACTTTAATAACTGTTCTGTCTCTTTATTTGTTTATCCATCCTCCTACCCATCTACTACCTATCTATTAATCTTTCTGTCTAGTTTCCACATGAGGAACTTCAGAGAACACTAGTAAGATATGGTCCTGGGAAGGGAAGATGGATTGGAATGTAGGATAACACATAGGAACTTGAGTACTCCATGGTTGTGTTCGTGATAATGGGAGAAAATGGAGATATTCTCCAGCATGTTGAGGGAACCCCTTTGGTTGAACTTTGGGGAGGATCTGGATCTGAGTCATGCAGGAGAGATGGTAATGAATGGATTCCATCTACCCATTGGAAGGAAAAGGCACATCAAGCTCCCAGAGCCATGAAATGTCTTATTCTATAGAAAGTTTTATTCTATAGAAAGCATAGATGCATTGTCGTGTTTGATTCTTAAGCCAGTCGCTAAGCATCTCAACTATAGATAGTGCAGGTTTCCCAGTGATGGCACTGGGTCTTGGAGAGGTAAGGTGACTTGGCCTAGGACACACAGCCAGTTTTTGGTAGAGTTGGGACTTCCTTCCTAAGAATCCAGTCAGTTCTATTTTTCCTGCATCACATCAGCACCCAGACCATGCTGTCACTGTCCTTTAGTCACACAAGTGAGGACAGATCCGAAGAATATAGAAATTGTCCTGAAAATTCTTTACTGGGACAACTTGACTTGAAGAAACAAGCATGTCCTTCCCCTTGGCATCCTCCCCCTCTGGAGGCCATCTCTCCCAAACAATCCATTGAGGTAAAGTCAGTCCTTGGCATTGTGAGTCTTTGTCACCCCGGCTGGGCCCTGGAGCAGAGCTTGTCCGACCCTCAGGGGGAAGCAGCTAGTTTCTCTATTGCCTCAGGTCTTCTGAAGAGCAGGCTGCTTGTCATGCTAAGTTCCAAAAGGACGTGAAATTTGAAGCTAAAGCCAAAAATAACTGGAGCAACCTTGGAGAGGACATGGAGCTCCCAGAGCAGATGGTGGCCTGGGATGTTTCTGTTTCCCCAAGGTATGAAAGGCAATTGTTTTGCCTCGGCTAGGATTTCAGGGATGGCCAGTCTTGGTGGAGGGGAAGACCTGAGCTGAACCCAGGTCTTGGAGTTGCTTTGCTCTGACTTTCTGATATCTTTCCAGTTGTTTTTGCACATCTGTGCTTCTCTGTTTCTTCTCTGGGGGCTGAGGGCCAGATCAGAAGAGAAGAAGCTGTTCTCTGAGGATGTCTGAGTCCTTGCAAGCAAAGAGATGGCTAGAGATCAAGCAGCATCTCCCCTTGACAATCTAGGGGCCAGAGAGCCAACGTGAACCTCTCAGAGGCAGCTGAACCATGGAGTTATGGAACTACCCTTGACCTCAGAGGAGTCTACGATTTCCTTTGCACATAAGAGGAAGAGAGTCTTCCTTTAAAATAGCCATTTAATGGTGCAATCACGGTGGGGTGTTCCTTAAAGAATCTTCCTTACAAGAAGGGTATCAGACTATCTCTGAGCTGGAAGGAATGTTAATGTTTTACAGATGAGGAATAGGAGAGAGTGACTTGCCCAAGGTCACACAGCAAGTCTGTGGCAAGGCTGAGAGCAGCTCTAGGTTTAGGGGGCTTCCTTTTAGGCCATGGTGCCTCTGAGGCTTGCTGCAATCATCCAGCTCTGCAGTGCCAGAGGCCAGCTGTCCAGTATGAACGGATTGCTTTACACTGATCATCATGATATGCTCTTCCTGGAAGGCTAAGATAAGATAGCCAACTGCTGCAGATCCTATGGACTTTGTGATTCACCATAGCAGGGCCAGTCCTGGAGTGCCGTGCTCTAGGATGCTGACCATTCTCTCCCAGTGACTCTCCAGCGCCATGTTCCTCCATCTCCCAAAGCTGCCCTAGCCATGCGCTGTGCCATGGCCCTCCTTACTGACAATTCTCTTGCCTGGCCACTGAGCTGCCCCTCGTCCACACCCTGCACCTCTCTCTTCCAGCTAGCTAGTGACAGCTGCCTTGTGTGTGGCCCATTCTGGGATCTAAAGGACTACAGCAGTACCTCTCCCCCTTTCCTCTACCTTCCAAGGTGTAAGGATAGTCATGGAACTTCCCCAGGGAGTTGACTGCTCTCTCGTATGCCATCTTCATCTGACCTTGGGTGCCATGGTGAAAAGTACCAGTGCTCCAAGGAGAGTACTCCTCAGGTGAGACACAGACACCTTTTCATACTGGGGGAGCATCCCTACTCTTCCCATGGCCCAACTGGAACTAGGGTGCCATTCTTGATTCTTGATTCTTCCTCATTCCACCTATCCAGTCAGGTGATAGAGCTTTCCATTTCTGTGTCCTTAGTGCCTCTTGTACCCATTCCTTTTCTCCACTTACGAAGCTACCACCCAAGTCCACCAGACCCTTCGGACCTATAGTCCAGACTATTTGAATAGTTTCTTAGTGGGTTTCACTGCTCAAAGCTTCTCCCCACTCTGATAGATCAGTCTTCTATCCAGCTGCCAAAGGGGCTCTTCTAAATGCTGATCTGACCCTTTAATTTCTCCACTCAGTAAACTCCATAAGCGGCATCTAAGATGAACCATGAGCCCCTCTGGCATCGAAAGCTCTTCACCACTAGGCACCCTCCTATCTTTCTAGTCTGCAAATACATTTATTGCCTGTCTGACATTGGACCCTGGCTTCCCTGCCATTCCTCACACACATTGTTCCATCCCCTCTCTTGCAGTGCCTGTGCATCATGTCTGGGATATTTGCTCTTCTCAGCTCTGCCTCTCAGCACCAATGAATGTTTTTGGGGCTCAGCTCAAGCCTTCTAAGGTTTGCTTCCCTCTGCTCTGCCTTATAGACACCTAAAAGGGCTGTGTCTTTTTAGAATTCAGCAAAGTTCAAGTCACTTAAGGGCAGAGAAAGAAAATAAGAAGTGAGTGAATCTGTTTCAGGAGTAATTAAAGCAGTCCCCACAACTGCATGTGAAAAGGCCAATGGAGACAACAGGACTCATCCCCAGGGCACAAAGGCCTTAGTACATTTTCCCCAGTCACTCATTTGCCTAGAATAATAAGAAAACTTAAAAGCTTAAGGGGGAGTGGGAGTGAAAACTAGGTCCTTCTGAACCCCAGGACTATTTTGTGATTATTAGGCAAATGGCCATCATAGGGCTAATGCTCTAGCCTATGGAGATGAAGATTTGGGAAATGTACTGGCTGGTCACTGTGAGTAAGAATGAGCCCCTTTGGGGCAGCTAGGTGGCGCAGTGAGTAGAGTGCCGGCCCTGGAGTCAGAAGGACCTGAGTTCAGATCCGGCCTCAGACACTTAACACACACACAAACAAAAACCTAGCCGTGTGACCTTGGGCAAGTTACTTAACCCCAATTGCCCTAAAGGGGCGGCTAGGTGGCACAGTGAGTAAGAGCGCCGGCCTCGGAGTTGGGATGACCTAAGATCAGATCCGGCCTCAGAAAATGAGCACCCACACATAAATAATGACTGGCCGTGTAACCTTGAGCAAGTTACTTAACCCCAATTGCTTTAAAAAGAATGAGCCCCTTTATTGAAGGAGCTGAGCTCAGTACCAAGAAGAGATGTCTATTAGGAGAGGCTGTGCTTCTGCCTCCCTCTTGAGAAGTGATGCACACATCAGAGATGAGGCTCTGAGGGAGTAGGAAACTGGAAAGGTCCCCCCCCCATTTGTTTGTTTGTTTTGCAATCCTAGGTCAAAGGTCTCTGACCCATCTGAAAAAATACAATATCACCTCACCTCAGCCTGAGGCCAGAGGTAATGAAGATCTATAGCTGCCCCTTGAAGACTGAGTCCAACAGAGATGCCATGGCAGGTGGGCTGGCAGCCTAGCTTAGTACTGAAGCAATCCATTGGTCATTGATGCCATTCCCTAGTGTGAGTTTTGTGGGTGCTCTCTCTCTCTCCTTCCCTCCCCCCCTCTCTCTCAGACCCTGTAGTTCCAAAATTTTGATTTATCTGGTCATACGTGCTTCCTACAAGTGGGTCACATTAGGTCCATGTCCACTCCATGCTGTGGACTATGTGTATATTTCTGTGACTCCAGCTTTTCGTAGGGAATGTCTTGTAACAATTGTTTTTGCAATGTCACTTGACTAATTTTAATCCACTGGCTGATTGTTATTGGGAAGTACACTGGTAGGGGCTTTGCTGAGCACAGTGTTTAAAGCAGAGCCCTAAAGGATTATCTCTAGAATCCTCAGAGCATCCAGTCTTCTCTCTTAGGACGGACCAGACCCAGGAGTGCCAGAGCAAGTTAAGGTCATAGACCCAGAGAGAGTTTTCTCCCTTTTTAAATACATATTGTCTCTGTCATTAAAATGTAAGCTCAGGGCAGGGACTATTTCACTTTTGTCTTTATGTCCTCTTGGCCTGGAACATAGTAAGTGCTCAATAAATGCTTGATGATAGTTTGAGTCTGTCATCTTCAACTAAGAACAAAGCCGACTTTCCTCTCACTTGGGGTGTTCTGTAGAGCCTAACCAGCTCTGCTAGATGGCAATTTTGCATCTTTACATCCAAGCTTCGAATTTTCCTCTGATGCAGAAAAGGATGTGTTTGCTTGTGGGGGCTTTTTCCTTAATTTCCGAAGTTTCCTCCATTTAATATAAAAGTCTTTTTTACTCAATCAATAATTACCTGCAACATTAAATCAAATCTCTTCGGGCTGAATTTGTTTAACATTAAGGGCTGTGTGTGGAGGGGGAGGCCAAGGAGCTTCAAAGTAGGAGGAGAGGGAGAGAGGCAGAATGGTTTTAGGGACGGAATATTAAGAGGTTCTTGAAAGCCAAGTCCTTCTTCGTCTGGGCTTGCCTTTAAGGTGAGTGGGAAAAAAAAAGAAATGGACTATTATAGGATTATGGAGGTTTCGCTGACTTAAAACGGACTGAAAGCAGCCGAAAGGGGATTTGCCTTGTCTTTATTATCGGCTAGAGGGCCCTGGAAGAAAAGCAGTGTTTTGTTTGAATCTGAAAATGCCCTTTTCCACCAAGGCTTCCAAAGGGGTTAGTTAGCTAAAGAGCTCCCTCCGTACCATTCAACAGCAACAAGCGACTCCCTCCCACGGGGCACAGGGGAGAGAGCCCTCAGCTTGGAAGCCCGGTGCCTGGACTCTGATCCGGGCTCCAACTCTGGGCAATAGCAGTTTGACTGTGTCCAGGTAATTTTACTCTCGGAGCCTCAGTTACATCGACTGTTAAATGGAGAGCTTCAGGCTGGCAGCCCAGAGCTCCCAAGCTGTCACGCGCCTGCTAAATCTGCGCCTTTTCGTTCGAGCTGTCGAGCCCCACAAATTCCTAGCCCGTCCGCAGTGTTCCAGCAGCCTCCCCGCTCTCCCTGTGGCCTGGGAGCTGAGGCTGGAGATGCATGGGGTTACCATGGTGATAGCTGTCAACACAGACCACCCTGCTCTGGGACCTCTAGGGCCCCATGACCCACACGTAGCAGCCGGGGAAAATAGACTTCAGGAGTGGCAGTTGCTCTGCAAACAGCCCTGAATCCCAATCAATTGATTATTAATGAGCTCGGTGACATTGACATTCATCCGCATTTACAAAGCCCCAGCAATGGAGCAGGCCCTGCATAGAAATGAGAAGGAGGAGGGGCCTTGCTGTCAGGGGAGCCCAAACACAGAGGCCGAAGGAAGGCAGGAGTCACCGTAACCTTTGGGAGGGCAAATCATCAGTTAAAGGCATTTCAGTTCATTGGATGCCTTTGCAGGAAGTGATGGGAATAATAGTCCCTTCCCCAAACTCCGCCGAGAGTCTCCCTCCCCCACCTTCTCCCAGAGAAGCCCAAGCAGCCCGAGAGCCGCCCCATCCCTGTTGGCGGAGAGGATGCCGGACCAAGCCTTTATTTGCTGTTTCCAAGCTCCCCGTACTGTGTCCTCAGGTCTTAGAAGAAAAGGGAGCATATAAAACGCAGATTCCCAAGACCTGGGATCCCCGCAGAATCAACAGGACTCTTTAGTTCGCCGAAAGCAATTATTCTGAAGATTCTTTTAACTCTTCCCCAAGCTGCCCTCTCAGAGCAGAAGACCTTGCAGTACAAGGACAATAGCAGCCTCGGAGGGTCGGAGGGGACCCAACTTCAATCTCAAGGCTGATGAGATAAGGGTGATTATTGTTAATGGCTGGTCCCCACATTCTAAAGAAATTCCTTTTTGTCCCAGTCTCTTCGGTGATTCATTCATCAACTATCAGGTGGTTAGCCTAACTCCATAGGTTTAAAGCTGACCAAGTCAGTTAGATAATTCCTTTCTTTTTCAGAGGTGGAAACTGAGGCTTGAGAGCTATGTGTCTAGCTCAAGGTTCCTCAGCTAATAAATCAGAATCCACATTCACTCCTAACTTGAAACCCTGGATTCTTTGCAGCCTAAATTTCCACCACATAACTCTATCAGGGCCTCAGTTTCCTCCTCTGAAATAAGTGAATTATAGAGTTTACCCTACCTATCTCATAGACTTCTTGTGGGAATCAGGCACTTTAAAACCTTAAAGCATCACTGAACTATAAGTTATTGTAGTTATTTATTAGTGGTGGTGGTATTTCAGATCTGTGATTTTTTTTCTATGTGGGGAACTCCAGGTTTGGGAAATCCCTTCCATTAGTGCACATAAGCCACTCATCTGCAACATATAATCTTAGAGTCCTGCGGCAGCAAGAATTGAAGTACATTTCCCAGGGTCACACAGGCAGCAGGTGTTAGAGGCAGGACTTCTGGGTCCAAAGCCAGCTCTTTCTCTGTTATACCACCTTACTTCCCAAGCTGTTGTTGTTTTTAAAGTAGGCCTGTTATTTTATTGGTAAAATCAAACAGACAATAATCATTTAATAAATTCCTAGTTGCTGATCAATTGGGAAATTATGGTATATGTATGTAATAGAATATTTTGCCCTACAAAAAAATAACAAAGGAGATAGAGTCAGAAAATCTTGGGAAGACTTGTATGAATTGAGGCAGCATGAAGTCAGCAGAACCAAAAGAACATTTGATATAATAACCAGCATTATCAGTTTAAACAAATCCTGACAGATTAAAGTACTCTAATGAGATGACTAATCGTGGTTCCAGGGGGACCATAGTGAAACATGTTAACCTTTCCCTGACAGAGGGGAGGAACTCTAGGGTCAGACTGAGATGCATACCAGTCAATAGACATTTATTAAGGGCATACTATGTGCTTGCCAAGCACTGTGCTAAGTGTTAGGGATACCAAAAAAGTCAACAAACAAAACGAAAGTCTCTGTTCTCCAGGAGCTGATAAAACAAAACAAAAACTATGTACAGACAATTATATGTGGGATTTTTTTTTGAAAATTGCTAATGTTTGAATTTGTCTTGTTATACTTACTTCTTCAGAAGAAAGTTTTTTTTTTTAATTCCTCCCTCTCTCCTTCCCTCCCTTCCTCCCTTCCTCCCTCCCTTCCATCGTGGGATTTGGGAGAGAAAGGAAGACTAGCAATAGGAGTGCCAAAAAAGTTTTTTTTTTAAAGTTCTTTAGCTTAATGCACAGAAGAGAACAGGGATTCAGAGGACCATGGAGACAATGAAAGCAGTTGTGAAGCTGGCATCCTGAATTTTGTTCCATCTTCTTTTTCTGTTCTGTGCATTTGGAAATGTTCATTTTTGAGGATGTTTGTCAAGTACAAAACCAAAGAGAATTCCAGGTACCTAGCACAAGTCAGGCACTGAGCTAGGGCTACAAGGGAAAAAAGAAAAGAAACAATTTCTGCTCTTAATAAACTCACATTCTATCAGGGAAGACAACATGTATATGTGTATGGATGCCTATGTGAGTGTGTGTATGTGCGTTTGTGAATGTGTATATGAGTGTATGTGTGAATGTGTGTGTGTGTGTCAGTGTATGAGTATGTGTGTGTGTGTGTGTGTGTGTGTGTGTGTGTGTGTGCAGATAGGAGTTTTGATAAAATAGGGGCTGGATCTAGAATTTCATTTGCATAAGGAACTTAGGTGAAGAAAAAATCAACCAAAGCAGGTTTTTTCCCCTTGCCTACACCTTAGAGCCTCAGGGTTGCCTGGGGCCCTGCCTTGCTCTGGCATACAGTCAGTATATGTTAGAGTCAGACCTTGCACCCTGATCTCACTGACTTGGAGCGTGGCTAACTACCCACTATACCCCCACCTCTCCAAGTGAGTATTGTGATTTTTACAACCCCATATCAAGTAGCTACTTTGAAAGGTGTCTTTTCCACAGAATCGCATTTTATCAATCTCAGGTGCTCATGATAAGAGACAAGGTCCAAATGGAGTTTTCTCCATAAAACCAGACTTCTCCGTGCCTGGTGTCATTCTGCCCGATTTCTCTGCCCTCTAACTCCCCGCCCCCCCGCCCCAGACTTTCCTGAAGTAGACAGGCCCTACAAAGACTGGAGTCAATTAAAGGACTTGGGCTTTTGACAAACTTCCCTGCGATTTCCTTTCTAATCTGGAGGTTTCTTACCTTTTGATATTCTAGACCCTTTCTCCCCCTGCCCTTCTCGTCGGCAGGAAGGGTTTGAAGGTAACTGATGTCTCAAGTCAATAATTACATGGGACAAGAAAAAAAAATCTCAGGCTACAGGCTTCGTCTCCTCTAATTTCAAGGCAAGGACTGCAGATTTTGGTGGTCTCTTCCTATGTGATAAGATAAACACCTAATGCAGGGCAGGCTTGAGTAGTATTGGCACACCTGGAGATGGAGAGTGGGCTGGGGCTGCTGCACATGGCATGAGGAGCTCCATAAAATCTCCCTTCGGTCTAAGCCTTCTTACATGTCAATGGCAGCTTTCAGAAATCTCTCAGAAGCCCAAAATTCACAGGGCTCCTTAAGGTAGAGAGGCCCAGGGTCTCAGCAGAAAGTCACCTGTAAAGCAAGCATCACCTTGGAGGGTCTTGAGAGTGGCAAAAGCTGGTAATTCATCCACTTGAAGTCATTGTGAGGGCTGGCATTGATTTATAGAGGGCCACAAGGTTAGCATGACAGTCAGGATCTCATTGGAGGGGGAGGTGCTATTATCAACCCCATTTAACAGATGAGGAGCCTGAGTCTCAGAAGTTGTGATTCACCTATCACAGCTAGGAAACACAGGCTCAGCCCTTCATTCCCAGCCTCTCACTTGGCCTGTGGATGACCTGATTATGCATAGAATTACAATAATTCCTTCTCACCTACTGCTTTGAAGTTTACAAACAACTATTAACCACCCCAGGTCAGTCCCAAGACTATTTTTGCCCCCATTTTGCAAACAAGGAAGCTGAGGCTTAGAGAGGTGGATTTTGCCTGAGGTTATGCAGCTTTTCACTTTCAGAGTAGGGGAAAGCACCTAGGTCTCCTAACCTCCTTGGGTCAAATGCACTTTCTTTGGTTTTCACTGGCTCTTGATGAAAACATGCTTTCTGGATGGGGGTGGGGTGGGGGCATGGGGATGAGTTATGGCAACTGAGGAAATTCTTCCCTTTGAATTTGGGGAGGCTCTGATTTTCTCCCATTGGGAGCTGATGGACTCCTGCAGAGGCAGACAGGATCCCCTGCAAGCACTGAGAGAAGGCGCCCTGGTTCTGGAGTCACTGGACCGGGGCTTACATCATAGGCTCATCAGCTCATCAGCTCGTGGATTCTGAGCTGGCAGATCTCAGACTCTTCCTTTCTCTTCCATCCAGCTGCCCTTTGGCCTTTTCTTCCAGACCAGCAGGTCTCTTTCTTCTCAGGCTGTTCTTGACAAGCTTCATCACATGCCCTGCTCCTTTTCTTTATCCAAACTCCCGGCTCCCCAGGCCCCCTGGAAGATGCATGCCAGGACAACCATGACGGGAAGCATTGGTCTGGTGGGGCTTTTCTTTGGGTTCCTTCTCTCCCCTTTGCCCAGGATCTTCCTCCTGCTGAAGCTTCATGAAGAGAAAGAGCACTGGCTTTGGATTCAGCAAGACCAGGGCTCAAATCCTGCCCCAGCCCTTCCCTGACTGTGTAAAGACAAGTCACTTAGCCTCTGGGTCCCAGTCTCCTCATCTGTAGAATAACACCTACCCGCCACGGGTGTTTTGAGGATCAAAAGAGTTAAAACCACTTTGCAAACTTTAAAGTGCTTATACAAATGCTAGCTACTACTCCTACTCCCACCACTGCTACCTCCACCATCACCACCACTACTAAGTGTTATTATTATTTCATAACCATGGACTTTGATTTGGAAAGGCAGTGTAGTATAGTAGGAGTGCTGTGTTGAGAGTCAGTGGGCCAGGGTTCAGGTCCTGACTCTGCTCACTAGTCTTTGCATGACCTTGGGTAAGTTATTTCCCTTAAATTGAGTGTCAGTTTCCTCATTGGTAAAATACGGTGTTTGGGCTCAATGGCTTCTCAGGTCTTTTCCAAGCCTTACTCTCTGGACCTCTGTTCTCTCTGAGGGCTTCTCTGGGTTCTGATATCCTGCAGGCAGGAAGTTAAGATTCATTAGTGCAAAAAAAAAAAAAAATTCTGGCAGACCCTGGAGCCTCAGGTCACAGCAGAGATAAATGGTGGGTTTGAGCAAAAACCTAACTGTCCTTGGAGCCGGGGAGGGGTGGCTTGTCCCAGGGAGGGACCTGCTTCCTTTCCTAAGAAGTGACTCCCAGTTATTATTATACAAGATAGGAAACATTCTGCTGGCCTTAGCATGACTTCTGGCTTCCAGAGAGGAGAGGGTCAGAACTCTCCACCCAAAAGGAGCCCTGGTAACCGAGGAGAGCCTTTCTCGATGGAGAATTCCCACTCCTTTGAGACATTTGTGCCAGAAATGCCTGGCCTGTGATCAGGCAGCAGATTTCCCTAGCCACTATCCTCCTCCCAGCTCCTTCTCATCTCCCTTCCTCCCTTTGGCCTTTGTCTTTTCATCTCCTTTTAGACATTTTGACCATCAAAAGAACACAGAGGCAAAGACTTTGGAAAAATCAGTGAGCTGATAGAACTCAGAAAAACAGCCTAATGAGGGTCTCCAAGCAGACTTCAAAAGGGCATCGCGGCTCCAGAGGCTTGGGTATTACCTCACAATCAAAGTATTCCCATGTAGTGGGGTTAGAAGTCAAATCATGTTCATGTGTTAAGCTCAAAAGGTGTTCTGGTTTGATGGGTTTCTCCCCCCTTCCATAATTGAGCCCTGTAACACTTTTAACACTTGGAATTGATTTTTAAATGAAGACAAGCCAAGTTCCATGGCCCATGGACTCCATTTCTCCCTGGCTTGTCTTGTGATTTCGCTGCTCTTCCCCAGGTCTCTAATGAAGAAAGACAGCTTGCCTTTTGATGCTGATAATCTCAGTAATATTTGCACCTCAGTTGAAAACTGCATCCTGTCAGGCAGCTGTTTGTAGCCCCTGGTGACAGGGAGATCAACAGAGAGGGTCGGTCCTCGGACTTCTGAAGGGCTGTGATGCACCGCAGTCAGCCAAATCTTGGCTTGCCAGTGGATTACTATGTTGTGGAGATGGGGGAATGGTTCCAAGTCCCTCCACATTTGGTCATTATTTGGATAAATGTATAAATGACTAGTGAACATGGGGCTAGTTCCAACTGGGGAGTAGACTGCTGCTAAGGAAACTCAGGACATAGCATAAGAAAAAAATGATATGACTATATGAGGCAGATTGGACAATCCGGACAGAAGGAAAAAGGACTAGACCTGGAACTAGGGTGAAATGGCCAAAGCTTTGACTCAGCATGCCAAAAGCGATAAGTAGCAGACATCACTTTGAGGTCTTTTATCAAAGAAAGACAACTTTGGTGGGCACCTGGCTTGCAAGAATGATTCCAGCTAGGTCAGGATTACTAGGAAGAAACAATCTCTTGAAGTGGTAGAATTATTTAAACACACACAAAATAGTCCACTGGGCAGGAGCCACTTACCATATTTCACACAATCCTGACTTCAAATAGTACATATTTGAATCCATGCCGCCATTTCAGGGGATTTGCTATTCCAACGGCACCTAGCTGTAGAGAAAATGGGAAGCCCTCCTCTAACACTTACCTCACCTACGTTCTGGTGGCTGCTGGCCAGTTGAGTTCTTCTCTAGCCTGACCTTAAGCTGCTACCTCACCTCACACCCCTCACCCCACTCCTACCTTACTATGCTCTAAGATCTATTTTTCCATCTGTCCTTGGGTTCTGGGGTCTAAAGTCTTCCCCAACCTCCCCTTTTGGGGTGCCTCTCCTGGCTTGCAGAATGACTCTGCAAAGAAATGAAGGTGGACAGTCATCGAAGAATCATTCCAAAGTGGATAGTTAGTTGGTTGAACTTCACTGGAGGTCTTCAAACAAAGTCTGAAGAGCCAGCTTGGTATGGGGTGGGGGGTGGGAGTGAGAAATCACATTCAAACATAGATTGGACAGGACAACCTCTGAGCTCCCAGTCAAAGTCAAGATTGGGTGACTCAATAAATTGTGGCGTATTCACACCTGAAGTGACCTTAAGGGGCATCCAATCCCTTATTTTACTAAGAACAAATATCCAAGTTCAGATAATAGGTGATTTACCCAAAGTCACACAGTATATATTAGTGTGAAAGCCAGTGCGGATTTCCAGTCCAGGGTCCCCCAGCCTGACCCCACACAGATCATGTGGTCACTTCAGATATTAGCGTGTGAGCTCCTGGAGAGCAGGGTTTTACCCCCTTTCTTTGTGGTGCCTGCATTTTGTACAGTGCCTGAGAGAGGGTAGGCACAGATGTGCCCATCAGCAGTGTTGGGGCAATAGGAGCTCAGAGCCATATTTGGAAAGCAGCTGCTGTCTACGGGTGACCCAGTGGTTGCTTTGTCCCAAACATGTTTGCGTTTCTTTGTTAAGGGTCAGTAATATACTCCTTCGTGTAAATTGCATGTGTCACATTGGTGCTCTGTGTAACACGAGCACCTTGAAAAGGGATGTTTGTGGCAGCTCCTCTGGCCCCCGCTTCCCTCCTAGGGTCATAGATGTGGGTATGAAATGCTACAGATATTGTCATGTTGTCTCAATGGGTTAGTTCAGTATGTTTTTATTTCCACCTCTTTTTTATTCTTTCTTATATCATATGATGCTCTGAAAAGGACAAAGGGAGTAGGTACATTGAGAAATGTAGGTGATATAGAAACAAAGATATTCATTTAAAAGCTTTTTTCTAAGAAGTCCTGCTTTTCAGGGACAGGATCTGAGCTTTTACCGACACATGGGACTCTCAACAACCTGGAACCTCAGGGAGTTCCCTAGATGCATGGTGAGAGGTCAAATGGTCTACTTGGGTCACACAGCCAGCATGTGTAAGACTTGAACTCAGGTCTCTATTAGACAGGAAAATAAGCTCAAGATCTAGGTAGATCCTTTCCTACAGAATGCCTCCTTTCACCATTTTAAATAATAAACTCTTCAAGGACGTGGCTTTCCTGGAAATAAAAACAAACAAGGTTGATTTGCATACAGTTAAAGATGATTTCTGAATATATCCCCAGTTCCCAGTGCCAGCAGACTTTCCAAAATCATCCGGTGACTTGGTGTTGATGAAATCAGAACAAACCCTCCATCCCCGAGAGAGGCGCCATCATTGGCCAGTCCAGTCCTCCAGCAGACTTGTAATTTCACACATGTTGTAGGTATTCCCTTCAATGCTGCAGATGGCATCACTTACCTGCTTATCTCGCAGTACTCTCCAGCATGCTCTCCCATACTCTTTATCATAGGGGGGTCACCAATGGGCTGAGGTCTTCAAACAGACTGAATCACCACGTGAGGCGTGTATCATCATGGGAATATCTTTCAATTACTGGTTGGACTAGGTGGCTGTTGACATGTCTTCAACCATCTCACTCTGTAATTCACAAATGAAGCTGATGGATTCATTAGGTTTCATGGCTGTCTTCTCTCTCACCCCATCCTCCCATCTCTCTCTGTTTCTCTCTCTCTCTCTCTCTCTCTCTCTCTCTCTCTCTCTCTCTCTCTCTCTCACACACACACACACACACACACACACACACACACACACACACACCATTAGCTCATATTCAGCTCGCAGACCACTAAAATACCCAGATCTTTTTCCCCCAGATGAACTGTAGTCTAGCTCCCCACCTCACTCAGTATTTGAGAACTATGTTTTCTGAATTTTTCTCTTCATTAAACTCAGAACAGAGCTAAATCTCTTTCCCTCCAAACCCAGCCATACTTGCAGTGCCCGTTACTGCCAGTCTGCCCTCAGTGTCTCCCCCTGCCCACCAAGCTGCTGCCAGCTCTTCTTGTTTCTTCTCTCTAGGACACTGCTCCCATCTGTTGCCTCCTTTCTACTCAAGGGGTCATTTCCCTTCCTCATTTCAGGCAGCGCCCTTATCCCTTCTCACCTTGACTAATGCAAAAGCCTTCCCATTGGCCTCCCTACCTGGCATCTCTCTCCACCCTAGACCATTGTGCAGGCATCTCCAAGGGATTTTCTTAAGATGTGGATCTACCCATGTCACCCCTACTCACCCAATCCAGTCCTTGCCAGTGACATCCTATTCTAAAGGCATCCTGTGGTAGGTCCTTCCATAAAGAGGGACATACTTCTGGACAGTGACTAGTCACTTCCCAATCGGTCTCTTTGCTAAATCCAGATTTTCATCTGGAGAGTTTTCTTAGAGGTCCTGCCCAGGGCCTTGCCATTCTTCCTCTTGAGTCTTTCCTGGCTTTTCTTTACTCTGTCCATCCTTTAGCTGATTCTCTGACTTTATTATTATGCCATTTTCCCTTCTCCCCCTTCCAAGTCTATCAGGATAAGGAAACCCTCCTCTCTGGGCAGCCCACCAAAATAAAGGTGGCCCCAGTGTCTTCTCTCCCCACATAAGGTGCAAGAACATCTGTGCTCTCTCTTGCCTGGGAGCCCTGCCGTCAGCTGTTTCAGCTGCTCGAGGCTGGAAGCGGATGATATTACCACTTCCAGCTGGGAACAGCTGATGGGCACAAAGGAAGGCCTGGGGGCTGCTTTGTCTGAGCTACCGGGAGGATGTGGAGCCGGGAGCGCTGGACAAGTCCCTGTATTGTGCTGGACTGGGGTGCGAGGGCTGGGTCCCCCTCCGCTTCCTGCGCGGGACACCCCGGGGAAGGGCGTTTCTACGTTTCATTTGTTCTCGTCTTCAGAGGTTTCCTCAGGACAAGGTGACCTCATGAGCTCCAGACCACATGAAGTGAGATATCTGAAGGAACCTGTTGGGGCCCTTGAGCTCCAAACAAAACAGTGCTCAGTGGACAAATATTGACTTTTCACTCCCTCCTTCACGAATTCTCTTCCCACCCTTTGGGAAGCACATACACTACAACAACAGGGCTGCACCGTCCGTGCCATGGGACCATGTGGAAGGTGTCCTGGAGCTGGTGGGGGAGGAGGTGGCCTTCAGGGACTTCCAGGACCAAGCCCTTTGCTTTACACAGGCCCACGAGGCTGCCTCCTCCCCGTCTGGCCTCCGAGATGCTCTGGCTTTGCAAGGCTCTGGGGCATTGGCTGCACACACCAAGTCCTCAGGGTTGAACATTGCCATTCAGCTCTATAATCAATGGCTGCTGAAGCAGCTGGTACTGTGATGAGGCTATAGCTAACGTTTTAAAGGATATGGGGCAGTTGGGTGGCTCAGTGGGCAGAGCTCTGGGTCTGGAGTCAGGAGAGCCTGAATTCAAATTTAATCTCAGATAGTGACTAGCTGTGTGACCTTGGACAAGTCACTTAACCCTGTTTGCCTCAGTTTCCTCATCTATAAAGTGAGATGGAGTAGGAAACCACTCCAAGAAAATTAGGGGTCATGAAGAGTCAGATATGACTGAACAATGGCAATGACAAATATGCATTACATACATATACATATACATATACATGCAAATGAAGATACATGTTTATCAAAATATATACATTGTGTACTTGTATAAATATTATACTATATATTGTTTTGGTTGAGTAGGCTGAAGTATCTATGTATATGTGTATATGTTCGTATGTGTACACACACACACACACACAGAGACACTATTTTAATTTGCTTCTCATAACAATCCTATGAAGTAGATGCTGTTGTTATCGTCATTGAACAGATAAGGACATTTAGGCAGAGAGAAGGGCAAAGATTTGCCCAGCGTAACACAGCCAGTAGGGTCCAAGGGAAGGTCTCAGTTCCCGTATTGATTTGGAATCCAGTACTCTGGGCATCAGACCATCTTGGGCCAGACCCTGTGCTATGCCCTTGGGACACAAGAACAAAAGCGAAACATGTCCTGCTCACAGTGGGCAGGTGTGTGTGTGTGTGTGTGTGTGTGTGTGTGTGTGTGTGACATAAATAGAAAATATTTGCAAAAGTAATCACCAAGTCCTTGAGGGGAGCAGCAGGAGCCCATGCCCAAGGGGAGCTCAGGCAAAGATTTGTGCAGATGGTGAAGCTTGGAATGAATCTAGGAGGGAAGAGATTCCAGGAGATGGTGGTTGAGAGGGAACCCAGAAGCAAGAGTCAGGATGTCACATACAGGGAACTGGAAATGGGCCATTTGGGTTGGAATATGGGAGTAAGATGAGACAGCTCTGGAATGACAGGTTGGAGCCAGATTGTAAAGGGATTTAAAAACCAAACAGAGGAGTTTTTATTTTATCCCCAAGACAATAGAGCCCTCCTGAAGCTTCTTGGGCTGGGAGTGACCTGGTGAGACCTGTACTTTGGGAAGACTGATTGAGCAGCTATGTGCACCATAAAGGAAATCTCCCATTCACCCTTTTTCTTTGGCATATTTATCCAGATGCCCAATGTGGAATCGTGGGGAAGCAGATACAGGAAAACAACAACAACAACAACAACAACAACAACAAGATGGCCCCATGTAATACTATAAGAGGGTCTTTTGTGGACCCTTCATATTTGCTACCAGACAGGCCCATGCCTTTTCCTATGTATAACTTTCATGAATGGTGCCCTTTATGTCTTTTTATATAGAAGGAAAAAGGAAACAGGCAATTATTAAGAACCAACTAACTATTATCTCAGCTGACCTTCATACAACCTGGGGACAGGAACATCATCAAAAATGAAAATGATTTTGAACCCATATGCCATAATATTTTACCACCAGGAATATGTAGGCACCATATATCTTTCTTGCAACTTTGCTTCTTTTAAAATTATGGGGATGGGGACTAACCATGTGACCTTATTCATGTCAATATCTCCTGGGAAGGAAATCCCCTCTCCCAATGCAGGTGATTCCTTTGATGCAACCTGTGATCTTAGAGATTTGTCCAGCACCATGAGAGGCAGCTGGGCAGCCAGTAGACAGTGCTGGACTTGGAATCCAGAAGACCTGAGTCCAAAGCCAGCCTCAGATATTACCTGGGTGACCTTGGGCTATTGTGTCTCTAGGCCTTAGTATACTCATCTATAAAAAGGACAAAATGTTAGCACCTTCAGAATAAGGTTGTTGGGAGGATGAAATGAGACAACCTTAAAATGCTATATAAGTCCTAGCTCTCATCAACATCACCATGGAAAATTTCAGTCCCTTACCCACACACACACATACACACCTGCCCATTGTGTCCCTTACACAGCCAGGAGGTATGAGAAGAAGATTTCTCTGGTTCCCAGAAAATTCCAAGGTCAACTGTCTCTCCATTATTCCATACATCTTGGAGACTAATGTTCAGTCATCTTCTCTTGTGTCTGATTTTTTGTGACTCTATTTGGAGTTTTCTTGCCAAAGATGCTGGAGTGGTTTCCATTTCTTTCTCTAGCTCATTTTATGTATGAAGAAACTGGAGTAAACAGGGTTAAGTGACTTGCCCAGGGCCACACAGCTAGTAAGTGTCTGAGACTGGATTTGAACTCAGGAAGACTCATCTTCCTGACATTAGGTAGGATACTTTATCCACTAACACACTTTGCTGTCACATTAGATTAGATCGTTCCAAAATGTATGATTTTACAGAATCACTTGGAGGGAATCTGAGCATTTCCTTGTTTTATGATGTGCTTTTTTTGTTAGGAAAATAGTCCCCAAAGCTCTGGGAACCAGTCTTCGTCCTCCTCAGCATGCCAATAATCTTAGTGCTGTTTCAATTCTCTGAGGAAGCCCAGCCATGCTCCTCAGCCACAGTGCTTATTAAATTGGCTCCAAATTGACATGAAATGCAAAAGGTCTTTGCCCAGGGCTTAGAAAATTGATTTCTTCCCCATAATGCTTAATCCTTGATTTTGACCCAAAAAGCAGATGCTAAGTACGATGCTTTCTCTTCCTTGGAGGGTGTTCCTTTTCTTTCTTTTTTCACCCTCCCAATCACAGGATTTAGAATGGAAATAGCCCCCATCTCAGCTCTTCATTTTCCCGAGTAAGAAGCAAAACCCAGAGAGGGTTGACTTAGGAAATGCAAGCAGAAGACAGAATAAGATGGAAGACTAGAACCCAGTGCTCTGACTCCATAGCTAAGATCTTCTTCAAGGTGCCCTTCTTTATCAAGATGCTGAAATACCAGCAAACCTGACCACTAGATTTCCTCTAGCTTAAGTTCCATTGGGATCTCTTTCTTTGGCTCAGGCTGAGTGCCTGCATGATTTAACAGTTCAGCCTGCCGAAGAATAAAAATTGTAACTTCTTTCCCCTTCTCTATTTGGCCAAAACAAGCTGTGAAAGAATGTAAGATATATCATATTTTTGGCCCCTGTTTCTGAGCAAGTTGGCAATCCTATCCGGCCTTCCCAGATCCAACAATGGGGGCCTCACCTCCCCAAAATGTGCAGCAACTGCTCCTTCTGGTGGCTTAAACCATGACAACTTAGAAGTTCTTCCTGAGACTCCCCACCTACGCGTGTACCTGTCACAGGGAATGAGCCTTGAATGCTCATCAAAGAGCTGGAAAGTAAGGAAAAGAAAACAGAAAACTTCTCCTGGAAGGCTATGAGGCAGAGGTCTCTGTGCCCACAGGAGGACCTCAGGGAGAAGGAGAATTGGAGGTGACTGACCATTCCTACCCCAATTGGACCCCAAGACTATGCTACCTACTTAGAGCCCAATGGGGTGAGGGCAGATATCCTGGGCATTCACAACCCTCCTCCTTAAAATGTACTAGGACTTAGCATTGGACCTAGAAGTGCCCCCCAGCCCCAATGCAGCTAGGTGGAGAGTGAGCAGATTGTGGACATGGAGTCAGCATGACCTGAGTTCATATACTGCCTCATAAACTAGCTGGATGGTCCTGGACCAAGTGACTTAACGCCTCAGACTCATTTTCTTCATCCCTCAAATGGGCAGGATAACAGCACCCACCTCTCAGAGTTGTTGTGAGGCTTAAATGATAAAACATAATGTAAAATGCTTCCCAACCTTAAAGTGTTACATAAATGAAAATCCTTATTGCAATTATGACTCTGGTTCCCAGACACCCTATGATTCCTAGGTGTCAGCTAATAATAAAAATAATTTTAAAAAGCTTTAAAATCACCTGAACCTGTGATTCTGTCTCTGTGAGGTGAGAAGCTCCTGCCACCAGAACAGGCCAATACCTTCTCTGGGACTTTGTGTCTTCATGGATATCCTGGAGAACAGAAAAGTTAAGTGACTTGTCCAGAGTCACAGGGCCAGGAAGGGTCTGAGGCAGGACTAGAACCTTATCTTCTCACTGCTTTTAGTACTGTCTCCTGTACGTGTTGTCTCTCCCATTAGTGAGCTGCTCCTTAAGAACAGGGATGGTTTTTCTGTTTATAAACTTGACGCTTGGCACAGAGCTGGCATACAGTAAGCACTTTGTAAATCTTTTTCTTCTTCATTCATCTATTCATTCCCTCCAGACTCCCAGGCCCACCTTCCATTCACTATATTATACTGTCTTTCCATTGGCATCTTATTAGAAGAACATAGAATGAGTTCACATATTATGGGCCTCCATTATCTCCTTTTTAATTTTCAAAATGTTTAGGAACAAAAGTAGATGAAAGAATTCCCTCTGACAGCACTTCAGTTTCTAAGTGGGAAATCGGTGGCTCTCCTGGCAGATGCTACATTGGCCTCTGGGAAGCTACATCTTCAGTGTTAACTTTGTTAAACTTGGTTTCACTGAGTCCCATTGAGGACCCTATAGCTTGGTTACATGACAGAATTTTGGCGTTGAAATGGGGCCTTAGCAGCCATCTTGTCCGATTTACATTCACAAGGATGGATCTGTGATTTCTTGGCTCTAGGGTTCTCAGGGATGAGGAAACTCCCTCTCCCAAAGCAGGTAGGTACCTTCTCTGCACCTTGTAGTCTTAGAGAGTTGTCTAGGGGCACTGAGCCTTTAAGTAACTTGCCCAGGGTCACATGGTCAGTATGTTTCAAAGGCAAGACTTGAACCCAGACCTTCCTGTCTCTCAGGTCAGCCTCCATGCTGCCCCTCTCTCTTCTCCCCAAAGAATCCCTACTATAATGGACCTAACCAATGTTCATCCAGACTTTGCTTAGGGACCATCAATGATGGGGAGATCACTATCTCCTAAGGCATCCCATTGGAATGTTGGAAAGCTCCAGGTATGTAAGCTCTACCAGAATAAGTGTAAGCTCCCTGGGGATCAGGACTGTTTCATGTCTATCCTTTTATCCTCTGTGCTTAGCACATGGTTTAATTGATGCATGTTGATTGATGATTAGAATTTTTCCCTTCTACCAAGACTAAATCTGACTGTGTAGTTTCTATTCATTAAGCAAAAGTATCCCTGAGATATAGAGCTGGAAGGGACTTCCTGAGGTCATCTCATTCACCCTTTTATTTTGCAGATGAGGAAACAAAAGCTCAGAACAGTTAAGTGAATTGTTAGAGGTCACATAACTAGTAAGGGAAGGGGCAGGATTTAAATTCAGGACCCATGACTCCAAATCTTAAGTGGGGGGCGAGGGAGAGAGCAGAGAGGTGTGCACATAAACCTAGATATTATGTAGCCTCTAATAATACAATTCAAGAGCTAGATTTTTTTAACTGAATGCCACTGGTCAGGCTGGGATTGACTGCACACTTTTCTGCCCATGTTGGATGGAGGTGGGAGTGGGATGAACCCTCATTTTACATGAAAGCCCCAAGAGTGGAAAATCAAACGAGAATGACACAAACTCATTCCTGCTTGATCTGGCTAGCCCTGGGCCTTCTGAGATTGCACATAGAAGAGGAAGGTCCTTGGCCGGAAGGCAACAAGTGTTGGAATCCAATCCAAACTTATCCAAGAAATGAATAGAGGCGTGGGAGTAGCACAGAAACAAATGTCCAGGCTATAATTCGGGGAGACTTTAATTTAATATCAGTTCATTCAAGCAACGGATTGATATTGTGCCCATAATGATAAAACCTAGCTGGGTAATCTGTTTAGCATACAGCCTCTCTCCAACTGAGAAAGCAAACTCCAAGTCAGTAGGACATGTGAATATCCCATCAGTTTGCCTAGAAGCAGGCGATTGATACCCTCTAGATAACTCATTCCATCTCAGAATGATAAATGATGAATCATTGCATTCCTCCTAAATGAAATTATGATGTTAAGATATATGGCTCAGGGCTTCTGGACAGAATTCCTCTGGTTGACTCTCCAACACAAAATATGACTTTGGAATAACCCGGAAAACAAGCTGCTGAACCTATTGAAAAGTAAGAAAGTTGACAGCTGGCAAGAATGTTGTAGACATATTTTCCCTTTCTACTTAGGAGTGATTCATCAAAAACAAAATACTGAAACGTGGGGAAACCAAAATTCATATGATTTGACAGGGAGTACACAGGTGCCGATCACCCTGATTGAGAATTCTGTAGGTCCTGGGTTTGGGGAAGCTGAGGCACAGTTCTCCTTAGCCAAGAAACAGGGAAACTCCAACATTGGGCTGCAACAACAAATATGTATGTGTTTGTACACATGCACTCATAGGCATATATACACACATATGTATATGTACATAGATACACATATACCTACATGTATATACACACACACTAATACATACACACTCTCTTTTATTAAAGAGTCAGGATAGATTGAAAGAGTCAAAAGACAACTTGGGTTCAGATTCTGGTCTTTGATTGATTACTTGTCCTACCTGAATCAAATCACTGAGCATCTCTGGGCCACAATTTCATGTTTTGGAAAATGAGGGAGCTGGGCCAGAGCCCCTTCCCACTCCAAATCTATGCTCTCATGTTTCTTTAGCTACTTCAGGGTTCTCTTCAGGACCATATATGCTTGTCAATCTCATTTTGTTCCGTAAACATGAATTACATTTATGTCTGAAGCTCACAGGTTCCATCCCAGTGGCCTCTGTGTGTGTTCTTTTCAATCTCATTTCACACTCCACTTGTTCGGCTGAAAAGAGGTGGAATTTGCATAGTTTATTTTTTTCTTCCCAGAAGGCTGAGGGTTGGGGACTTCAGTACCCCCAGGATCCACGAAAGGTACTGACCATTCCAATGGGCAAGAGATTTCTGGTTGCTTTCTTTAACCACTTTTCTGTTCAAAAGTTCTTAGGGAGCGGGGTGAGGGGGTAGTCCTTTGTTTGTCCAGAGAAGGAAAAAGAAGTTAGCACCCCGGTGAAATTAGCCAATAGTTAATCAAATTCATGACTCCACCCGGGCCCCCATCTGCCAAAAATAAGTAGTTTAAAAATGGATTTTGCTTTGCAGACAATGGTAACAGTGTTTATGGCACATTGGGTTGCCTCATTTGGGTCAGACCTCGTGGCCAGCTTGCACCCCACATTTAGAAATGGAACAGGAGCTCACTGAGCTTTCTGTGGCCACACTGGGGACTGTAATGGGCTCATTGACCACAGCCAGCCAGGGCCAGCATGTGTCAACAAGGCAAAGGGCTCATGTCAATCCCTCCCTGTTTGGGCTCTCCCCCAGTCACTTCAGACTGGATGCTCTGCAGCCTGCTTGTCTTGCTGCCCGAGGTGCCCAATGCCATGGCTTATGGATTGCAACACCTGGCCCCTCACCACAAGACCCTAGCTGGAGACTCCACAGGCTAGGACACATCCCTACAACTAAGATGAGGACCTGATTGAGTCTTCCTTCCTTCCTCCCTTCCTTCCTTCCTTCCTTCCTTCCTTCCTTCCTTCCTTCCTTCCTTCCTTCCTTCCTGCCTTCCTCACAGAAGTACTCCCAGATTTCCCAAACCTGAAGCACGGCATTGAACAAGACAGTCAATGGGCTGTGCATTTGGTGACCTCTCCTGAGAAGCCTCTGCCCCCATGCAGAAGAGCACGTTGTAGTCCTCACAGATGGTGCATCCAGCGGACAGAGTGGATTTAGAGTCAAGGGTTTGAACTCTGCCTCGGGCACTGTAATTAAACTTCTCTAGACCTGAGCTGGTCATGGTGGATGTCCTTTGTGGTCCCTTCCTGCTCCTTATGTATGCTTCTATGGTTTCTCCATCTGTAAAATTTGGGAGATGTCTGGGACAGACTCCAAAGTCCCTTCTCACTTTAGAAAGAAGATCTTTGAGTTTCTCTACCTAGAAACCATTCCCTGGGCATCCCCAGGCCCTCAGTTCTGCCTTTGTGCTCCATGCTCCAGCAAGGACCATGTGGCTGCTGGAGGTACCATCTTTCTTTCATGGGTTACTCCCCGGCCTGGTTGCAGGGCCTTGGCAGCCAAGAGGTTAAGCCATTCCAGAGACAGCATCCCTGTGGCTTTCCTGCCTGCGCTTGTACTGGCCTAAGGCAGTGCCTGGTGTTAGGGAGGGAGAGAGGGAGGGAGTTCTTTCCTGGTCCCAGGTGGCAGACAAGCCAACCATGTTATTAAGGAGCAGAGAGCTCACAAAACCTTGATCTTCAAAAAAAAGGCCCCCCTAATTAGCCCCAAGCCTGAGAGTAAATGGCATTCCACCAGAGTGAGGAGGAAGGGCTTCTTCCGAGCTCATGGTCTAATTCCTGCCATTGATGGATTTGGGGTCCTGTGGGGAACCTTTGCCAGTGGAGTCCCAGCTGCCCATTTCCCTTCATTATCTAGGCTTTCCTGGAGTCACTTTTTGGCTTCTCAGCTGTGCTGACCAGGTGCTCCCTGGGGGCCTTTGAGGAGGACAGAGCCTTTATTTCTTTCTGGGATGATGGCTGGGGCTCCCTTACTTGTCTTGGGCCAAAAGCAAAGCCACATTTTAGAAACAGTCTTATCATTCATTCAAGTCAAGCAAAACCTGTCAATGACCACCTTTCTGCAAAGCAAAATCCTTAAGGGATTTTAACTTTAAAAATAAAGATGACACCTCCAAAAAAGACAGATTTGGGAGTGGGGTGGGAGTGGACTACTGCTATCAGTTAAGTGAGAATTCATCTTCTGCGGCCTGCATGTGAAATAAAACTGAGAGCTCTGAGCTATAGTGCTTTTCTGGCTCATTACGAAAGTGAGTGTGATGTAGTGGAGAGAGCTGGGTAGCTGCAGTCAGAAGGATGACTTCCCGTACTGCCTCTGAGCTGTGTGACCTTGGGCCCATCAGTTTGTCTTCTTGCACTTTAATTTCCTCCCTATAAAATAAAGGAGCCAGACTAGATGGCCTCTGAGGTCCTTTCCAGTCCTACTCTGATCTTATGGCCTCAAACATCTCTCCTCTCTATGCCTCATTTTCCTCTTTCAGTGTTTAAGAAGTGCTCAAGGGGTCAAGAGTGGAAAGAGTTCAAGACACCCTAGACTAGGCAGCCTCTGACATCCCTCCCAATACCAAAGGAGGGAAGAAAGCTGGCTTTGAGGGCCCAGGTTCCATTGTCACCTCTGATGCCAATACTCTGAGTGATCTTGGATGAATCACTTTCATGGACTCACTTTTCATGAGTTTCTTCATCTGTAAAAATCAAGGGTTTGGGCTGAAGAGACACTGATGGCCCATCCAGCCCAAGAGCTATGGACACAATGATTCTCCCACCCAATTTGAGCTTTGACTCTGCCATTTCAATTCTGACTCTAGGCACCTTTATATATACGTGTGTATACATATATATTGCTCATACACATGTATATGTATGTATCTATGTATATGTATGTATACATATACATACGCACATACATGTGTGTACATGCATCTGTGAGGCTCCAGTCATGACACTTATCTTCTGTCTGCCTCAGGTTTTTCCATCTATAAAATGGAAATAATAGCCCCTCCCTCCCAGGGTTGTGAGTATATACTGGAGATGATCTTGAAATCCTGTGTTATTATGATCGTTAGCTATTATGATAGAACCTTGTTAGAAGGGAGGTGAGGAAAAGAGGTCATTCCTGGAGGTAAGGAGGCAAGATCAAACCACCACAAGTCCTGTAAGCATTCTTTGTAATTGTGCCCCATTCCCTCTTCAGCACAGCTGGCTATCTCCGAAGCCTAAGGAGGGTTTTGCCACTGTAATCTCTCCAGCGAGATATTCCAAAAATCCCGATGCTGAATTAAGTAATGCGCCCCCCTCGCCCAGTTCTACCATAGGCATTTGCACCAGATGAGGGGAATCACCATCGGACAATTCCTCCGAACGTTTTAGGGGGTATGGGGAAGGGGGAGAGAGAGAACATCAAGGTTGAGCTTCTGTAAACAAGGCTGGAGATATTTGTTTCTAGAATTCCATTTGCCCTGTGATTAAAGCAGAATGTTTTGCCTCTCCGTGTAATCCAATAGCATCCGACAATTACAAGTCCACTAGGGATCCCAGCTGCTGAAGAGATTCTCAAGCACATCAGAGCTTTTCCTCGAGAAAGTGTGTGTGTGGGGTGGGGGGGGGGGAGGGGGGACGTTGTGGACTCAACCTCCCTTCTAGGATGTCGGAAGGAGAGTGGCCCCTCCTCCCATGTGAACCCAGAGCATTCCCCGGCCCTGGTTTTAACCCGCTTGTTTCACTGATGGGAGCCGGAGAGAACGCTTTGGCCAACGTCGGGGATGCTGACCTGCTCCAAACAAGAAAGGCTAACATCAGTTTTGACAACAAACAAAACCCGTTTTTGTTCTGTTCCTTCTCTTTCAAAGATTCCAGTTTCAAACCAAACACAACTTGTGGTTATTCTGTCAGATATTTATACAGCCACTGGGGCGCCATCGCTCTGTGCTGCATACATCATTGTATTTTTTAAATGGACTTAATGAACATTTTTTTTTTCTTTTCTAGTAACGACTTCATTGCCTTCAATGAATGCATTCCGATAGAGCTCGTAACAAATGAGCGCTCTGTGTTTGCATTAATGCCAAACACGTTTAACAAATTTTTAACAAGGAACCCTGGCTCATGGCCAGGCTCCTAGAGGGACACCGAAGGAATGCAATAAATTTAAACGAGCTTTTTACCTTTTCACTTAACTCGGCAAGTGTCTTGGCTGTCTTGGCATCTCCGTGTGGCCGAGGTTCTGCTTGGAGGCTGACAAAGCTCTTACGTTTTCCTTATATTCATTAGTTCCTTGTACCTTTTTTCCTGGGGACTTTTAAATTGGCACAGCAGCGTGGGGTAGGGGAGGGTAGACAGCACTTCGGAAACAGGCAGGGATTTATTTTATGAAATCATTCGTGTGTGTATCTAGGTGCATGTACACATTGATGTATACATGTATGTGGAGAAGGGAGGTAGGCATCCATATATGATTCCAGGCACATTGTGGGCATGTGATATGTGATATATATATATATATATAAATTTATTATGCACTCTCTTTCATACGCACATATAGGTATGTGTATATACATATAAATACATGAATACATGCACATATAATATCCTAGAGATGTGGGTATATGGCAATTCATTGCTAAAACACATCCATATGAAATTATTGGATATTGGATACGGATGGAGATCAGAGGATGATAAATTTTGAGCTAGAAGGCACCTTAGAGGCTGTCAAGTCCAAGTCCCTTATTTTACAGAGAAGGAAAATGAGTCCCCAGATGTCAACTCCCTTAACATCGGGCTCCCAGAGACAGAGCCAGAAAGATCTTGGGAGGGCATTCTACCCGTTTTACTTTGATATAAAGTGTCATGTTAGAGGTCACAGAGTTAAAAAGTGGCAAAGCCAGGTATAAATGCAGGTCCTCTTGGCATAGTGGATGCAGCACCACGCCTAGAGTCAGGAAAACTCATCTTCCTGAGTTCAAATCTGGCTTCAGCCACTTTCCAGCTGTGTGACCTTGGGCAAGTCATTTAACCCTATTTGCCTCAGTTTCCTCATCTGTAAAATGAGCTAAAGGAGGAAATAGCAAACCAGTCCAGTATCTCTGCCAAGAAAAACCCAAATGGGGTCATGAAGAGTCAGATGTGACTGAAAAATGACAGAACAGCCTCTGATTCCAAATCTTCTGTCCTTTCCTCCGTGGAATGCTGCTCTCTACACTAGTTCCCATTGAAGGATTGACTATGACACAAGCTAGTTGTGACCATGGGCAAGTCCCTTAACCTCTTTTGGTTCAATTTATCCTACAGATAGCTTGTTGGCACATAGCTTGCATGCCTGTCATCTTCCCTCTTTGATCGTGTGCTCCTATCCGCTGCCTTTGTTTCCCCAGTGCTCGGTGAAGTGTTCAGAACATAGTAAGAGTTAAATCCATGCTTATTGACTGACTGATTAACCCAGGCAATTAAAGGTACAGATCCACAAAGGGGGAGGGATTTTCACAATGGAAGTTCCCCTCCCTGATGGAATCCGATGTCTATGCCCACATGTGCTTAGGCATGTGTGTACATTAATGCACGTGTACATATATTGACAAGGAAGTTGGTATTTGTCATTTGGAAGTGTCTGAGGCTAAGGAAGGCAGTGGATAAGGGGTTCCTAGGCTCTCAGATTAAAGGTTATTAGGGGAAATTTCAACTAAACACATCTCTATTTAGCCTACATTTGAAAGAAACAACCAAACCAACACCAAACAATGCAACTAATGCATCAAAGTCTGGGTCAGAACGTAGCAGATATCTTGTCTTAAGAAGACAAGATCAATCCTGCTACCTAATGCCAACTAGTTAAAGCAGAATAGTGCTCGAGTAAGGAGGTCCATGTTGAGTAGTACTGGCCCCTGGGCCAGCCTCTAGCCATTCCATTCGGTCTATGTGGGGTGCAGATATCCCTAGAGTGTTCTTGAAGGGAGTAGAAGTCACCCAGTCCAAGATGGAAGTTCATGAACTGTTTAGTGTGGACTTGTATTTTTTTGAATTTCAGGAAAGATAATATTACAGCTTAATGACATACATACAGTCAGTCAGCCTAAGTGGTGAACTTCTTGGCTTCATGTGCAAACATGACATGGCATCTCTCCCATTTTGCTGTAGTTCCTATTGAATTGAGACCACTTGATATTCTCAATAGAACATTGAAACTCCTAGGGTCAGAAGACTTGGGTGTACAAGCTCTCCCTAGAAAAGATCAGTTAGGTTATTCTGGGAAAATCATTTTACCTCCCCAGGACTCCGTTTCCTCACCCACAAGACCATGAGACTCATCCTATTCACTGTCATCTACCTCCAAAGGAGGGTCAACATCAAACTGCTCCAGTCATGGGGACTGAATCCAAACCCCTTAGGACCTCCAGGACCCACTGGGCCCTACAGAGTCATATTTCTATTCTCAGGTGCCATCCAATGGTAGGAGCCCACTCTCAATAGAAAATCATTGCTTTCCACTCATATTATTGAATTATGGCTTCAAAGTGGCGGGTCCTCACAAGAAAATTAAATGATTTAACATAATTTGTTGCTACTTTGATCAGAATAATAATAAATAAATCTTCATGAGGAGACTGGAAATCCATTTAGGCCACATTTAAAAGATACTAAGTAATAACACAGATGTAAGGTTATAGACTTTTTAGGAACAGGAATGGCCCTATTGGGTTTTCCTCAGCCTGGAGTCTCTTGATAGGAGAGCTTTGCAGGATGGCGATTTCCTCAGAATAACCAGTGCGTCCTGTGGCAGGCCTTTGTTAATTACCCTATCAGTGGCCAGCCTGCGTTCATGTCGGCACCATGTGCAATCAGTTAGGCAGGGGGCTGGCCGCCACTGCCTCCGTGAATGGGTATCTGTTTTTGTATCTGGGGGCAGGCTACACACATTTGGAAAGCATATGGGACATAATGGACATTAACCCAGATGTCAAAAATAGCCCGCTTTTTACTACTGTTATTAAACAGTTTCCCGTCTACCCCCTTTGTGTTTACCAAAGGGCCCTTTCTCCCAGTCTGTTTCTGCAAATCGCTGTAACCAGCATTGAGCGGCTGGAGAAGACAGCAAGCCTTGGGCAGGTGTCTTTATTCTGAAGAAAAACAATCAGAAAGGATATTTGTGCCATGCCACACTTTTTATATCCCTCTCAACTAGGGAACTTGCCACATGGTTGCTTCTAGCCATGTCTTCATGAAATACATCAAATGGATATATTTCAGTCATGGTCAGAAAACAAAAATATGGAAAAGGAATGAAATTTACACCACCTGGTCAGACTAGACAACAAAACGATATAAAAAATATATTAGCCACCTTTGAGGAATAGCTGGTGTATCCTATTTCATCGTAGGATTACAGAGGTAGAACTAAAAGGCAGTTTAGTGATCATCTTGTCCAGACCCCTCATTTGACACTTGAGGAAACTGAAGCTTAGAGAGCTTAAATGACTGACCTGTCATTTTTAAAAACACCACCAATGTCAGAAAGGTAAAAATGGCAGAACTGGGATTAAAACCTGGCTCAGAAGTTCACAGATAGAGACATGGGAGAGATCTTGGAAGCTGTTCAACCCCTCATTTTTCAGATGAGGAAACTGAGGTGTAGAAAGTTTAATAATATGCTCTCAATCACATGGATTTCAAATGACAGAGCTGGGCTTCAAATTGAAGTCACAGAGTCACAGAGAAAAATCTGGAAGGTGCCATCAAATGTCATCTAACTCACCTTCCTGATTTGATAGATGGGAAAACCGAGTCCCAGAAAGGTGAATCAGCAACCCAGAAGTCAGAATACCTCCTGGGCTTGTCTCCTGTTTTTAGGCTGTATCCTGCTAGATAAATAGATAATAATAATAGATAAAGTCCTTGAGAGCAAGTGCTGTCTTTTTGTCATTTGTATCCCCAGTGGCTAGCTCAAGACGTTATGTCCAGAAGGAATTGAAGAAATTCTGATTGAACTGAAGTCTCTGCACCTGTGGACCTCAGTAACCTCATTTACCCATGTAAAATAAGGGGATTGAATCAGAGCAATATATCAACAAAAATTTATTTACTGCTTCCTGTAAATAAGTCCCTTCCAGTCCCTGTGCAGTCCCTGACCTTGAGTAGTTTACAGTCTAAGTAGAGGAGATGATGTCCATAAAATACGTATATAAAGAATGTATAAAATACATATAAGCTAATGATGGGAAAGACACTAGCAGATTATGCGACAGGAAAGGCTTCCTCAGCCTGGCCTTAAAGAAAGCAATGGATTCCAAGAGGTGGAGGTGAGGAAGGAAGGCATTCCAGGCAATTGGGGACAGCTACTGAAAAAGCAAGAAAATGGGAGATGCCATACTTTATTTTAAGAACAGCCGGCAAGATAGTTTGCTAGACTTTAGGCTGCGTGAAGAAGAATAATTCAAAATCAAACTGGAAAGGTGGTTTGAGATCGGATCATGAAGGACTTGAAACACTTTCTGTTTTTTATCTTGAAAATGATGGGAAACCACTAGAATTTACTGAGCTCTATAGGGTCAGACCTGAGTTTGGGGAAAATCATTCTGGCACCTGTGTGGAAGATGAACTGGAAAAGGGAAAGGCTAGTCAGGGAGAGCAATAGGAGGCCATTTCAGTAACACAAGTGAAAAGTAATGGGAACCTGGATTAGGATGTTGGCCAGATGTGGAAGAATGTACATATAAATATATAATTTAAATGTTGAATTAAATTTATAAATTTTATAAAAATCATCTACTTACTGGACCACATTCTTCTACATCTTTATATACACAAACACACATACACAAATGTACATATACATAAGAGTTGATTGGCTATGTGGAGTAAAGGAGATGGAAAGGTCAAGGACAACTCCAAGGTTGGGAGCCTAGGAGAATATAAGCATCATTTCATATTTATTCTGTACATATCATATATGATATATTAATTCTATCATATTACACTTGGAATTCTATGGGGACTTACCTTCCACATTAGAATGCAAACCCCTTGGGAATAGTGATGGTTTGTATCCCCAGTGCCCAGAGAAGTTTCTGACACATTGTAGGTGCTTGGTAACTCTTGGCTGATTGATGGCTCCCTTGATGGCATCTAAGGTTTCATCTAAATCAAAGGCCATACAGATTGAATTAGGCCAAGCAGTTGTTGTTGTTGTTGTTTGTCCTTTGTTCTTGAAGGGGGCCATGTCTCAACCCTGGCACTTACTGGATATCTGACATTGGCCAAAAACTTTGGTCTCTCCAAAATAAAATGAGGGGCTTGGAGTGGGTGACCTCTTGATTCCCTTCCAGCTCTAAGCCTTTGGTTTTCTGATTCTAGACCTTGGGTTACCAGATTGGGGTGGCCTTCATTCTGGTCAATGTGATCCTTGAGTTGAAAGAAGAGGAGAGGATTATTCAGTGAAGCTGCCACTGGTTGGCTTTTGCCCATGCATCCCCTTATTGCTAGCTTTTCTTTATTTGAAATCTCTGTGTATGTTTGTGTGTCTCTGTGTGTATGGGTATTTGTTTTGCAACTGAAATAAATGATTGCTCCTTTTTATACTTTATATTGGAAAAAAAAACACAAGAAAAGGTGATAGGAATTAACTGGGATGATTCCTTTCTTCCCCCAATGCTAATTTCCTCTCATCCCCCCCACCCATTTCCCTGTTTTTTTTTTTTAATGCCCATGAAATTTCAATATATCAGTAGATGTTGCAGAGAAAGTGCTGGCCTATGTTGGCAGAAGGAGTTTCCTCACCTGGGAATTCCCTATACTAATGAAATCATAGGTCTAGTTCCTACTCCTTCAATTCTTCAGTCAATCCTTTGAAAAGATGATTAAGGTACTTTTCATGCACAGAAGAATGAAAAGTATGTGGAACTTACAACACAGAATGCATGCTCTGACTTCAAATTTTCATTTCAAGAAAAAGTTTGCCAAGATTTTATGGGCCAGAATTAGTAACATGATCTGCTTCCAATGCTCCTTCTCTCTCCTGCTCTGCAGAAGTCATTGTTTCTCCCTTCTCACCCCAAATTCAAGGGCTCTTAACCCAAAAGGTTATGCTCGTTCCCTAAAAGTCAGAATTAGTAGAGTTCATCCAAACACATATTTCATATTGGCTGCTTAATGATGGCAACAAACAACTGCCCTGCCATCCAAAGCCTTTCGACTTTCATTAGTCTGTAGTGACTAGAAAATGCTGAGTGTGCTTTTGACATCACTGAGCTCAGGTGGCAGAAAGAAGTTGCTTTCACAACTATATTTCTTCTCTAGACACTTTCCCCCTCCTCAGGCACTGAAGAGTCCCATAGACCCCAATAATTCTTAGGGAATTTAATCAATCAACCAAACAATCAATAAGTCTTGATAAAGTTCTTACTATGAGCAAGGTACCATGGTAGGTTCTGCGGATATGAGGACAGAAATGAATCATGTCTGTGCTGGTGGCAATGCCTTTCTAAGTTACAAACCTTTGCAATTACAAGAGTAAATCCTCATTTTATAGTAGGAATATGTGGTTTCCTTCTAGCCTGAAGGGTGACAGCCCTACAAGTCCCCAAATATCTCCATAATGAATAAATAAACCAAAATATCAGGAGACTTGGAACACATTACCACAAACACTCAGATATTTGAAGGTTTCCATTTCTTTTATCTCTATGTTTGACACCAGGTGTGCCAAATCATCTGCAGGTGGTCACAGGTGGGTTTGTTTACTAAGTTTGAGTCAATTGGTCCCTAGTTCTTGGTCTTGCCTTTCTTTCTCAGATTATCTTGCATCCACTCTGTGTATCTTGGGTATGTGCCTAATGAATGTGAGTATGTACCTAGTCATTAGAATCTTGTCTTCTCCATCAGGATTTCAGCTTCTTGAGAGCACACAATGTTTCCCTGTCCCCCCCCCCCACACACACTTTTTTTGTATTCCCAGGACCTAACACAGTGTCTCACATTCAGTGGACACTTAATAAAGTGTTCAGCTAATGTTTGATGACTGCCTGAAGGCTCACATAATGAGTTTCCTAGTTTGATAGATTCAGTAATGATCTTGTAAGTGTTCTTGTAAGAGACCTTGGAAGTGTTCTGGCCAAACTTTTATTTTGCAGATGAGGAAACCAAAATTCATAGAGGAAAATGATTGGCATATAGAATGTAAGCTCTTTGAAGGCAGGGACTGCTTCATTTTAGTATCAGCATTTCCAGCATTTATCATAGTGTCTTGTGATAAATGCTGGACAGACACTTGAGAAATGCTTGTTGGTTGATTGGTTCACTTAAGTGAACAGCAGAGCTAGAAGTCAAACTCAGTGTCTCTGAGTCCAAATTCAGGGCTTATTTCCTTTATAACATTCTTCTGCCTGGTCAAGGTTAGTGTGAATTCTAAGCTCTCTGTAATTTTTAAAAAATATATGAATCTGAGCTCTAAGAAATTCTATAAGACTATACACAACACACCGGTTGCCAACTTGTCACTAGGGAAATCTTTAGTCCAGGACCCACTCTTTCTCAATGTATCTACTTTTTGAAGAATGTCATCTATATCCTACTAGATTTAGAAAGTTTCCTGGGCATCTTTTCCAGTGGCAGTTAATTTTCAATGGACTCACTCTTCCCAATATCCAGAAAACATAGTGTGCCATATACACTTTTCACTCCCCACAGATAAGTCTGTCATAAAGCAGATCACTGCCTGGTATCATTTCTCCTACTAAATGCCATATTTTCTAATTTCAGTTATCCGACAGAGAAGCTGGATGGAGAAAGAAGATACAGTTCCGAAAAAATGCTCTGATAATCTATTGCAGCAGATCCCACACCCCTCCCCCACGATGTCGACAATGGAAGGGGTCATAGCAATGGAAGATGAATGTTTCCTTTTTGCTGTCTGATGCAAGACCTAACGACTGGATATGTTCTGCCTTATCTCGTCTTGTCTCTTGCAAAGTCCATTCTGTCCAAGAGCAGAAAAATAGAATGGACGGAAAGGACAGAGCCTTCATTTTTCATAATGAATGAATGATCTTTTGTTGTTGTTGTTGTTTTGGAGCTTGGGGGTTAACAATGTAACCACCTCTCCTTATTCTCATTCCTTAATAACTTCAGTTAGAGTTATTTCAATGCCATTTGATAAATTTTAATACTACCAAAGTTTGTGTGATAAAACTTCTATTTAGATGTACTAACTTAACTTCATCTTCAATGACTATGCCAGTTTGGTCAACAGTGTCATTTCAAATGCATTAGATTATCAAAGAAAGAAAGAAGGAAGGAAGGAAGGAAGGAGAGAGAGAGAGAGAGAGAGAGAGAGAGAGAGAGAGAGAGAGAAAGAAAATCAAAAAGAAAGGAAGGAAGAAAAGAAAGAAGGAAAGAAAGAGAAAAAGGAAGAAAGGAAGGAAGGAAGAGAGAAAGAAAGAAAGAAAGAAAGGCAGCTTATGTGAGCTGTTATTGAATGGTGTCAGCACTATTCATATCCCCAGCTATGTGGGCTGTTGAACAAAGAAACCTGAATGCCAAATGCAAAACAAAACAAAACAAAAACAAAACACACACACACACACACACACACACACACACACACACAGAGTATCTGAGCCTTTACCCTCCACTGTTTCTTTCATCTGTTTTTCAAATAATCATGTATTGATATTGTCACCAACTAGTAGTAAGCTCTGGGCCAGGTTGGAAATGAAATCAATTTTTGGAAACAATCATGTGATTGGAGATTATTGGCAAGAACTCACCTGATGAAAACGTGGTGGTAGTGTGTCTCTGACAGTAAATGGGGCATCTAAAAACCCATCATACCTGATTTAGTCTACACTGTTCATGTATCAAGACATGGCAAAAGCATGAGTGGTCCACATCTGTGTTCACACAAATCTGGCGACATCCATACAGATGAGCCAGGATGGAACCTCAGATTTTTCTCATCCATTTACATATAAATGTTTTAATATAAAAGCTGGGACTCCTGAACATTTCAAGATACAAATTCCATGAAAACAGTGTACTTATTTGACCTTCTGCAAAGGAAGGATTTATTTATTTTTTTAATTTTGATGGAAAAGTGTAGTCTCCAACATGGATTCCAGCGCATCTTAAACATTCAATAAGAAAGCACCCCGAGGAAGAGGCAGAGCAACATTCTTCAAAGCTGGGTCTCTGTATGGAGCCCTGCAAAATACATACGTTAAGTGCAGTCATTATTTAAAGCACATGCCAGTGAGAAAAGGCCAGATTTGCCGGTCTTTACAATAGTGATGTGGTACCAGGGAGAGTTAAACTCACGCTGTAGGGAAGGAGAAAAAAATGATTGTAACAACTTCATAAAGCTCACGAAAGAGTTTGGTGAACATGTGCAAAAGTTCAGCTGTGACATTGATCCATCCTATTTTTCTTGTCAAGAAAAGACCTTTTTTTCCACATGGATGTGAGTAGGACATGCATAGCAGAATTATTAAAGGACAAACATCGGATTTAAGCATGAGTGGCCTTAATAATTATAGTTGTTTTTTTAAATTGTTCCCATGGAAACGGATTAAAAAACTGATATGCCTGAAGTCTCGCCCTGATTTTAGTCAATGGTCTTTCTGTAGGGTTGTTGGGGGCAATTAAAACACTTGAAATCCTTTGTGAGTTATTGAAGTATTGAAAAGGCAGAAGCCTCTTTGTCAAGGAACAGGGGAGTGGGAGAGCCATTTTGGCTCTCACCTCCTTATTCATGGGTAAGAAGCCCTTCCCGGGATACAAGTTTGTCCCAGCTTGGATAGTTGTCTTTGGAAGGATCATGAAGTGTAAAAGGCTTATGTGTCACCCAAGTAATCCAATGACATTCATGTTTAAAACGTTTGTCCTTTAACTATCAAAATGATTCTAGATCTTTGCTGAAGACAAAAAATGCCCAGTTCTCTGGCAAGTATCAAGTCCATCTATAAATGCAGACCACAAATGTGTCTCCTCTACCCACTGGGCTGTCTCCTCTGCAGGTGCGGCACCCGGGTGTCTCTTACAATCAGGTTTCTACCTTCACTTTGCAACTGAATACTTGAAATAGGAAATAAACTAGGGAAAATAGGGTCCTCAGAACAAATCTGTAGAGTTAGTTATTTCTATGTACGTGCCAATTTTGTCACACTTATTTATTGTTTGGGAAGGGTATTTTGACCCTGTTTCTGTTGGTAAGAGTATTATTGATTAAAACAAACAAACAAAAAACCAAACCCACAACTTTATGGGGACAACCAGTTCTGTCCCACTAAAAGCTCCCACTTTTGTCTAGCATTGTATCTTTTCCCATTCCATGTGACATTCTATGATGTTCCAGGGGGTTGTTTTGATATATTACAAATAGACTCTGGGTTTAAAAAAAAAAAAAACAACACTGTGATGTTGGGAAAATCTTGGATTTGAGCAACCTTAAGTAGGTTCCCCCTGGAGTTTTATTGAAGTTAAAAACAGACAAGTGTGTTTTGGTTAACACTTATGTAAAATCATTATACTTTTCATGCAGAGTCAGGCCTGCAACTCATAGCCTATTTAATTTCAATGGACAGTCTTGATTTTGTACTTAATGGAATTTTGTGTATTCCAGTATGCACGTTAAATGCACATTGACTTTGGTTTGAAAGTGGGTTCCAATTACCTTTTTAAACAGTGTTTATGACAAGACAGCCAACATGTTGACATCCACTATATCTGCGATGTTTTTGTGGAGTGCTGTTTGAACGTGACGTGCTGCACCGATGGGTCAGTATCTCTATTTCTTTGAGACCCTCATTTGATAGTGCTTCTTGTGATAATTTCTTCAAGTGAGTGGCATGTGGATTGTAACTCTAACATGTGGCTAGGGACCTCGATATGAACCAATTAAGGAATTCTCAGAAATTACCCATGGGCATGTATTAGACAAGTCCTTGTAACTTAACGTCCTGTAGAATTGTAATGTACAAGGTGTGTAGAATCCATAGCATTGTGACCCTGTGTATGAGAAGTGCTGTACTGATCACCTTGTTTCTATCCATGAAATAAACTTTATTTCTTTCGGAAGTGAGTGATTCATTCCAATCCAGAGAAATGCCAGTTGCATTTTTCCTAGGCTTGTACTACCATGGACCTTCCTGAAAGGTTTTCCATCAATGCCCAGACCACTGACTTGCCTTCTTATTAGAAGGGATCTTAAGATGATTGCAGAGGACTTCCTTATTTATTGAAGCCAGTTTGGGAATTGAGAAAGGGCTAAACTTCACCCCTGATTCAGCTTTCGATAGTGATAATGAAACTACATTTGGTTTTTAGGTGCCTTGCTGACCCAAAGCCATGAGGCATGAAATTCCCAGCACAGGCAGCCCTTTTGTGTGTCGCCTGCTAAGCTGGTCGCCTTTTCCATTATGGTTTTTTTTTTTTTTTTAGAAAGAGAACTTTTGTAAGGCAGGAATTTCTTAGCTCATAGGACTTCCTGAAGCAGCTGGGTGCACAGCAGGAATTAAAAAAAAAAGGTAAGTGAGCTTGCATCCTACCCCAGTTGTTGGAAAACACAGTCTGTTATTTTGAAATGATATGTCTTTATCTATAAATTTATCCTTCTAGTACAAGAGGGTCCCCTCCTCCAAATGCATTCTGGTCTTGTAGTGGACATGATGCTACCTATTACTTTCATTGAAGCACAAATATTTAATTTGTCTTAAATTATGACTTTAAAAATTTGCACTGACCATGTTGAATGTCAGGGAACCACAGCATTTAAGGAGTCACATCCTGTTTCTTAGAAAGACTGGCCCAATTTACTGTCCTTTTCTAATTGGTAGATTATTAAGTTTTTATAAGTAAGAAAACCTGAGGGAATGCCTCCTGGCAATCCAACCACAATTCCTTCTACATTATGGAGAAAGAGAATGTAACCAACAGGGCTTTCATCTCCTTGCCCTCAGAAGAGATGGTGCCCCAAATTACTCTCTTATCCTTTCCCAAACATTTTCAAGAAAAGGAGTGAATGAAGCTTCTCTTGGCTTAGACATGCTCATTTTCACATTATTCATCAGTCTGGCAGACATATCACATGAGGTGAAATGACTGTGCAGGGAGGCCTCAGCTGACCTTTATACAGTGCCTACTACATGCTGTGCACTTAGCCCCGTGCTGAAGTGCGAAGTACTTTACAATTATTATCTCATTTGATTCTTCCAACAATCCGGGGAGATAGGTGTTCTTATTGTCTCCATTGTACAGGTGAGGAAATTGAGGCAAACAGAGTTAAATGACTTACCCAAGGTCACACAGACCAGATTTGAACTCAGACCTTCCTGCCTTCAGGCTCAGTGCCTTATGCAATGGGTCATCTGTCCCAAAGGAAATGAGTCTATGAAGGGGGACATTCCATTGGTCCAGTAATCAGTTAGTAATTGGTATATGAACGGTTGCCATCCACCCATTTGACAACAGCTGAACAATGTCAGTTGGGGTGATAATTTGCTAATGACTTGACTCCCCTCAGAAAAACACACACACACACACACACACACACACACACACACACACACACACATCAATTAACTCCTGGCTCAGCGAGCCTTCTAAGGGGCAAGCTCCTTTGCCATCAGGATATTATAGTCTAAATTGACTCTTCCCCGACTGAAAAAGTTGAATGAAAAGTACAGAGTCAAGTTATTCTTTGCAGACACACATTCAAAGGTGGCACAGTAGGGTGAATTAAGAGCTGTCCTTGAAGCTAGGAAGACTTATATTTAGGTCAGTGTCTAGAACATATTGACTGTGTCACCTTGGACAAGTCATTTAACTTCTTATTGCTATAAACAAATCTTAAGATTAGAACTTGTAGATAAGGTGCCAACTCCCAGAGCTAGAAGTTTACTTATCTGGGAGTTCCTTGTATCAATTAAATCACAGATCCAGTCCCTACACTATCCTAAACACACACACACACACACACACACACACACGCACACACACACACACACAAACATACACACACAGAGCATTCACGAATATCTTGAGATTCCATTATGGTGAGAAATAGGGAGATAAAGAGAGTCAAATGATCAGATATATTCAATTAATTACTGCCTGCAACTACTCCTTTCTCCTAGACACTTCTGGAGGCAGAACATCATCCTAGAAGAGAAACATGGGGTTAATGTTAAAAGTTTCCATTTAGATGAGTAAAATAGCATCTGAGATACTTTCTCATTTTTATTGTGGAAAGGGGACTGACTTCCTCAATGGGAGTAATTCCCTTTGTGGAAACTCACTTCACTGGTGCACCTTGATGACTCCTCTATAACTTAAAGTAGGTTAGGGGTTCTGAGATTTTAGGGTTCAAAGGTAATCAGAGCTCCTAAATGGCACTTGAACCACAAAAAGGCATCGACCTCATCCATAGTTTGCCAATGGTTTCGCTGACTCCTACCCTTCTCTGTTATTAATAGGTCAAGAAACAATATGCTTTGGTCTCCTTCACTTAGAATTTCTGAATCATGTGTGAAGAACTAGAAGGAACTTTGGGAATTATCTAGACCAACACCTTCATTCACACAAGGGTGGTAAAGGTAACAGGGTTAATAAGTACGAGGTAGAGTTCTAATTTGGGTGTTGTGTCTCTACATTTGGTGTTCTTTCAATATTACTATGTTGCTTTTCACACAACCTCATATAGTATTTACTCTAACTCCAAGAATTAGGCAATTTTCAGTTGTAACAAACGGCCAGAATTAGTCTGCCCAGGAGCAGAGTTGATAGGGAAGAGTTGATGTCTCCAACTGATAACTCGACCAATAGAGTTGTGGTTGGAAGCTCCCATTATGTAGATGGACTTTCAGAACTTGAGGAAAATCAAACCATCTGGCAATTTGTAGACGACAAATGTAATTCATGAAATGCTCTTCAAACTGACTTCCACTAATTTCCACATTAATCTATTGTGGGTCCTTAGTTTTTTGGTTGTTCAAATCTTCAGAGTGAGCAGTTCATGGATCTGTGAGAGGTTCATAATTCTGGCATTGCTTGCCATGTTGGTTCAATGGAGAGAGGACTGTATTCAGGGTCACAAAGATTAGAGTGTTCCAATCTAAGCTCAGCACTTACTAACAATGTGACCCTGTGCACATCACTTAATAGCCATCTGCCTCAGTTTCTTCATGGATTATAATACCACCTACCTTTCAGGGTTGTTGTGAGGATATAATGAGATAATATTGCAAAATGCTATGCAAACCTTATCATGCTACATATTGCTAGCTCTTGTTAGTAACAGGCTAAAGTGACAATCACATAGGTTTCGGATGAGTAGCATGTACCACAGTAACCCTATTTTCATTTTTGGTAGGGTTATTGGACTGATAATAAAGAAAAATATCACAGCAAGAGAATGCCTGGACTTCAAGAAAGCATTTGGCAAAGACTCTGGTTTTCATTTTGACAAGATAGAGAGATTCAGAGTAAATGATTGTATTATTAGGTAGAGCTGGAACTGGCCAAACCACAGGATCCAATGGAGTTGGGATAAATAGATGGCAGGAAGCCTGGAAAGAGGGCTCTAGAAGACAGCTATGATCCATCAATCAATCAACAAGCATTAATTAAATGTCCACAATTTTCCAGGTACTTTGCTAGAAGTAGGGAACACACATACAAAGGATAACAGAATTGGTACATACAAGAAGGTGATATTTACTCAAGGAGACAACTAGGACATGAATAAATATGTGTAGAATAAATATAAATATAATAAAAAACAAAGTAATCAATTACAAAGTAGTTTGAGATGGAGGACACTGTCCATTGGGGAATTAGAAAAGGAATCATGTGCCTTAGCTGGGTTTAAAAAAAAAGATTCTATGAGGTAGAAATGAGTAGGGAGTGTGTAGACATAGAGGTGGAAGATGGATTGTCATATGTGAGGATCATAGAAAAGGTCCACTTACCTGGGTTACAAAATATAGGAGGGAGAGTATGATTGAATGAGACTGGAAAGATAGGTTGGAGCCAAGTTGTGAAGGTCTTTAAAAGCTTAAAAAGAGTTTGCATCTTATCACAGAGACAAAAAGGAACTCCTGGAGTAGGGTCATCCCAAGGTCAAATCTCTGCAACAGAAAAAGTTCTTCAGTAGCAGTAGGTAGGATGGACTGGAGTGGTAAGAGATTTAAGGCAAGGAGACCAATTAGGAGACTGTAGAAATCGTCTCTGTGAGAGGTGATGGGGGTCTGAGCTAAGGTGATAGCTAAAGGGCTTAAGAGCAAAAGAGTATATGAAGGTAGAAATGGCAAGACTTGTCAACTGCTCTGATATGTGGGGTGAGGGAGAGTGAAGAGCAAAGGATAATGCAGGGATTATGAAACTGATTCACTAGAAGAGTGGTGGCGTCATCAACATGAATAGAGAAGCTTGGAAGAGGGGGAATTTGGATTAAAAGATAGCAAATTCCATTTTGGAATGATGGGGCTGGGAATGTCTCTGGGATATGCAGTTTGAACAGTTCAACAGGCAATTGGTGATTCAGGACTGACATTCAGGGGCGATACTGAGTCTGGATATATAGATCTCAGAGCCATGTGCAGAGAGATGGTATATAAACCAACGGGAATTGAACAAGACACCAGAAGAGTGTATGGAAAAAGTAAGAAGGCCCAGGAAAGAGGCATGGTGAAGATAGCATGAAAGCCATTAGTGGACATAATATGAAAGGGGAGGCATCAAAGGAAAGGAGAAGAAACAATCAAACCAGAAAGAGTAAAAAATAGAAGCAGAGGATAGCAAGCATGTGAAACGTAGGAAATGAGCTGAAAAGGATGACTGATAAAAGCTCATGAGATCTGTCATGTAACTTTGGAGATAACGGCTTCAGGTGAGTAATGCTGTCGGACCAGACTGAAAAAGGCTGAGAAATAAGCAACAAGAGAGGAGATAAAAGCAGCAAGTGCAGACATTTCTAATCAGCTGATGGAAGGAAAGATGGAGGATGATGGCTTGAGGAAATGATAAGGTCCAGTGGAAGTTTATTACTCTTGGAAAGACTTGGAAAATGTGAAAGTGGTAGGGAAGGAACCAATGGATAGGGAGAGATTCAAGGTGTGTGTGTGTGTGTGTGTGTGTGTGTGTGTGTGTGTGTGTGTGTGTGTTGGTGTCTGCATGTATGTTTGCATGTGTATGTATATACTTGAGAGAGGGAGGGAGAGAAAGAGAGAGAGAATGGATAGATGGATGAATGGATTGATGAAAGTAAGAAAAGACAAATGCTTATCTACACACTCAGGGCCACAAATACAAAAGCGAAAACAACCCCTGCTTTCAAGGGGTTTATACTCTAATGCAAGACAAGTAAGGGCATATGTCAAAGGTGGAGCATCCTGATACAGAAAGTTATAAGAACACTGAATAGGGGAATAAAGGAGCTGGATAACACTTACTATCCAGGAATACTGACAGAATTGATTTTATTGTGGTTCACATTCCCATAGCTGGCAAGTGGAGTTGGGGTAAGGAAAAGGTACATGTAGCGAGGGAACTGTCAAGGAAATTTTGAAGGGATGACTGAAGTTGAAATCTGCTGGAGGAAACAGAAGGGGATAGAATCAAGGACACATATAAAGAGTGTGTGCATGTGTATGTATGTGCTTGGTCAGGCACTGGGGAAAAGAGAGTGGGGAATTATGGTAAGGGCTTTTTTTGAGGTGAAGAAGAAGGAACATGGAACTCAGATCAAATGACCTCAATTAACTCAGTACAATAAGAGGTGACATCTTTAGTTGAGAAAAGGTGGGAAGGTGCATGAGAAGCTTGAGAGAAGAGAAGGTTTAGAATATCTTCTATGGAAAATGTGAGAAGTTATTGTTTCAGGAGGAGGAAAAAAGAATGTCTTGCTACTGTAAGGGCCCAGTTGATATTGGATAATATGGATTTGTAATATGCAAAATCATAATGGTGTGTTATATTTTCAGAAGCACATGGGAATGAGAAAAGGAGGCTGATAGTGGGATCAAATTAAAGTTAAGATTTGGTGAGGAACAAATGACAATGGAGCAAGAGGAGAAAGGATTTGAAAATGGATCGTATCGAATTGAACTGATATATTATTGGGTCAAGACAAGAGGGAGAAACATCAAACCAGATCAGGGTTAATGGCCTGAGAAAGAGCTAAAAAGTAGAGGGATGTTAATGGGGACAAAGAAAAAAACAATTTAGATAGTGTTAGGCATTGGGAAAAAATGGAATGGCAGAAGGTTAAAGTCAGGTAGGGGAACATTAGAGTTCTTTTTATTGAAGACATGAAACACATAGCAAATGGAATAACCATTGCATAACCACTCTAATGTGAGACTGAGAAGGAGTGAAGGGAATAGGCCATAGGATTTAGGAAACTGATAAATTGGGAAGTTAGGGAATTTTTACTGATGTTGAAATTTCCTATAGGAGAAAGAAAAGAGGGAGTGGGGATAGGGAGGAGATGAAAATGGTAAACCAGATGCTAAACTCCTTGAAAGGCCTGGTATAGGGCAGCTAGATGGGGCAGTGAATAGAGCACAAGCCTTGAAGTCTGGAGGACCCGAGTTCAAATTTGGACTCAGACACTTAACCCTTAGCAGCCCTGTGACCTTAGACAAGTCACTTAGCCCCAATTGCCCTGCCTTCTCCCCTGCAGAAAGAAAGGAAGAAAGAGAGAGAGAGAGAGAGAGAGAGAGAGAGAGAGAGAGAGAGAGAGAGAGAAAGAAAGAAAGAAAGAAAGAAAGAAAGAAAGAGAGAAAGAGAGAAAAAAAGAGGAAAGAAGGGTCTGGTATGATTTGGGTGACCATAATTTGGATTGGGCAAAATGTTTTTGTTCAGTAAGCTTCAAAGGAGCGGTTGCTGGGTGAAGAATAAAGAGGATGGGGTGGCTAGGTGTTGCGGTGAATAAAGCAACAGCCCTGGAGTCATGAGGGCCTGGGTTTAGATCTGACTTCAGACACTTAACACAAAAAGTAGCTGTGTGATCTTGGGCAAGTCACTTAAACCCCATTGCTCTTCAAAAAGTAAAAAAAAGAAGAAGAAGAAACAGGGAGTCTGGAATTGGTGCTGGGAGTAAGGGAGTAAGTAATATTCTAACTCCTCCACCAGGTCAACGTGTCAGGAGTATAAATTAAGGAACCACTCATGGTTGACTAGAGATGTAGTATAGTCAGGCAGGAGCCAGGTTTCAGTGAGGTCTTGGAGAGACATGAAAGAAAGAGGTCTAGAATAAAGGGAAGTTTGTTTATTATGGAATGAGAATTCCATAGGGCACAAAGAGCTAGGAAGGATTGGAATGGGGCATGAGTTATGGATAGGTTGAGGAGGATGGGCATGAGAGAAAGATAGGTTGGTGATGGTTTTCTCTCATGTGGCTTGGAACTGATTAATACAATAATGTCAGAATATAGGCTGAGGTATTGTTAGCCATAGGAGCATTAGTGGATGGCATGTAAATAAGGGAACTTATAGCCTATGAATAAACAAGAACTATGGTGTGGGACTTTAGGCATGCCACCTGCCATTGCTCTGCGAATGGGGCTGAGGGCAGGAAAAAGACTAGCAAGCAGGGCAATGCTCCAGACCAGTCCATAGCTGGCAGAAGGTGCTAGGCTTGGCCCAGATCTAGGGTTGCCCAATCCTACTGCTCTTCTTCCTCTTTCTTGTTCTCTTCTCTCTTCAAGAGGGATGTGGGAGTGTGGGTGTTAGTTCCTGAGCCTTGATTCTGTCCTATTTGACAAAGTAACCAATGAAGGAACAAAGGCAGCAACAGCATGCTTATCAAATTTTCACATGAAACAAAGAGAGGAAGCATAGTCAACACTTCAAATAAGACAATCCAGATCCCCAAAGATTTGGACAGATTGAAATCAGGGATTGACAATAAGGTTACATTAAATAATAACACATAAAGTCATAAAGTTGGATCCAAAAGATCAAGTATCCAAGAATGGGATGGGGAGGACATGGATGGAGAGAAACTGATTTGGAAAAGCCCTGATGGGGTTTTATCAATTCACACACAAGTGAGTAGACAATATTAGGCAGCAAAGAATCTCAGACTCCATGAGTAAAACTGGTGCCAGGAAAGAGTGGGTAATGGACTCCCTGTCTTCTATCCTGTCACATGGAAGCCTGAAGAGATTTAACATGCAGAGGACTGAATCAATTGAAAGACAGTGGAGAAAGAGAGATATTGGCAAAAGTTGCCAAACATTTGAGGTAGGCAACTAAAATTAGTCAATAGAAGCAGTGAGTTTCTCCTCCAAGGAGAGATTTCTGAAGCTTTGGATGGACTAAACAGATTCTGAGGTCTCATGGAACTCCAGGGAGTGAAAGCACACATGTCTGTGTGAGCACGTATATGTGTGTGTATACATAAGAGAGACTCTGGCTTTTATTTGGGGATACTAGGTGATATTTGGTCACAGATTCAGAGCTAGGAGAAATGAGAAATCATTTAATCCATGTCTCTCATTCTTTTTTTTTTTTTAAGCAATAGGGGTTGACTTGCCCAGGGTCATACAGCTAATCAATCTCTGAGACTAGATTTGAACTCAGGCCCAGGGCCGATGCTCTATCAATGCTGATGCTCTGTCAAATGTGACACTAGTTGCCTTTCCTTTGTTCTTTCAATGAGGAAAATGAAGCATAGAAATATTAGGTAAGTTGCCCTGGGTCATACAACTCAGTGACTATGCAAGGACTTGAACACAGGTCTTCTTTTTTTTTTGGAGGGCAATTGGGGTTAAGTAACTTGCCCAAGGTCACACAGCTAGGTTTTTTTGTTTGTGTGTGTTAAGTGTCCAAGGCCAAATCCGAACTCAGGTCCTTCTGATTCCAGGGCCGGCACTCTACTCACTGCACCACCTAGCCACCCCAAAATACAGGTCTTCTTCACTCTAACTAGAGTTCATTATTCATTTTACCAAATTGCATTCTACTATATGTTTCTGACATCTTATGCCTCTGAGTTCACCATGTTCTTGTCATATGTATGCTTGGGATGGAAGCTGCCATGACTTCATGACTTATTTGGGAGACTGTTTGATTGTTTGTTGTCATCACTGGCCTCAGCTTTAGGCTTCCACCTTAATTGTATAGAAGTTGACTGACAGGCATAGCAGTTCAAGGAGTCACTCTCCACATTCAGCTTGGATGACTGGTTGACTGGGCAAACCCAATCCCAGGGAATTAGGTGATGCTGTTTCAGGATCAATAGTTTAGGGGACACCTGGGAACCAAAACTGCTGAATGAAAGACTTATCCACACCTCCAAGGAGAACACTGAAGTCCTTGATCCCTGGCCAGAATTTTAGTTGCTATAAAATTACAAATGAGAAGAGAAGTAAAAGGTTTGAGTGAAGAGGAGTACAGGGTGCTCATGGGACAAGAGCCAGGGACAACCGATAGACAGCCTGAAGGCTTTGTCGGCTCCTCTTCGACATCAAGGGAAAACAAAGAAGGTGCCCTGCATAATGGTTCTGCCTCCTGGGGCACACTTGTGGCCAGAGGTGGACAAGAGTCTCACAAGATCTGGGGCAGCTGGGTGGTACAGTGAGTAAGAGCGCCGGCCCTGGAGTTGGGATGACCTGGGATCGGTCCCGGCCTCAGAAAATGAGCACCCACACATAAATAATGACTAGCCATGTAACCTTGAGCAAGTTACCTAATCCCAATTGCTTTAAAAAAAAAAGTCTCACAAGACAGACAAGCATGAATAAGTTGCAGTCTCCACCAATGAAGTGAAAATCCATACTCATGAAACGACAGATTTGTTGGACTATTAGACAGATAAGTAGAGAGATGCCTCCACTCCATTCAGAGTGAACAATCAAACTGGTCTGGGGAGTAGTTGAGAGCAGGAGTAACCATTCTTTCAGTGTGTCTTCAAGTATGGGAGGGAAGGGTGTGACTAATTATCTAGAATGGCACAAAGGGAACTCTTGTTCAGGTAGGGGGCTGGACCCGGGGACTGATGAGGTCCAAGATTCCGTGCCTACATGCAGTCAATATTGTGTTCAGAATATTAGAATAATTGAAAATATCTTTTCCATTTCCAGCTGCTCCTTCTGCCATGAAACTCTCTGAGCTGCTATGGAAGAAATCATCGGCATGGGTGGAGCTGGAGACATTCTCATGGGTAGGGTGGAGCCAATTTTACTAGAGTTTAAAAACAGATGCCATGATTTCAGTAACTCCACTTATAGGAGGTTCAGAAAACTAGGAAAATTTCAAATGAATTATCCTTAGTTTTCAGGGTCAAAGAGAAAACCAACTGGGGAAACTTGGTCTCTCTCACCAGGACATGCTGGGCAAAGAAGTAAGGCATAGTCAGACTTGGTCGGTATACCCCCAAAAGGATGAACAGAGGGAAACACTTTGCCAAATTCAGAATGCTATAAAAATTTTGGTTGTTGATGTTTTTGTTGCTATGCAGGTTTGCAAATCAGGCATTTGGGAAGGAAAATGTGGGTATTAATCCGAATAGGAAATGCTTCTAGTAAAGCAATATTTAAAAGTCATCATTTCTTTAAAGAGGCAGAGGGTTATATTTGTAGGACCTGAGTTTGAATGCCAACTCTGCCTCTTACTACCTGTATGGTCTTCAGTGGGTCCCTTGTTCTCTCTGTGCCTCAGTATCCTCTCATGTAAAATGTCCCTTTCGACTCTAAATCTCAGATCTATGTGTGACCTAGGTTCAATTGGGTGACCTTTGATGAATACCCCCCAGCTCGAAATTTAACATCCTAGGAACTTCGAAAGGAAAAGAAACGCTACCTAATGGTAAAAAAAAATCAGCCTGGAAATTAGAATATCCACCTGGGCCTTGGAGATGGGAGGGGACTATTGCCATCCCTCCTGCCTTTAACTTACCATTGAACCTTGGACCAGCTACTCATCACCATTGTGCCTCAGTTTTTGGATCTAGCACTAGAATGCTATTATTTATCCGACCTACCTTACGTGGAAATTGTGAAGAATCATGATGATTCGGGGAGTACAAAACAAACATAAACCACAACCACAATACAGCCCTACTCACCTTCTAGAGGAGCCTATTTCAGACATGTGTCTTCATCTTGGTTCAACAAAAAAAAGTGCAGAATTTGAGAGTCAGAGGAATTAGATGGAAATCTTGACTTTGCCATTTTTTACCTTCATAACCTTGGACAAATAATTTATCCACTCTGGTTTCAGTTTCCTCATATTTACAAAGAGAGACTTGGCTTAAAGAACTCTAAGGTCCCTTCCAAATCTAAAAGCATTTTTTCCCATAAGTTTGACATGGCATGAGGCCAGGAGGTAATGGGGGTTGCCATGTTTCCTACCTGGCTCCCAGAGGGCTGATCTTCCCCAAGAGAAGCAGTGCAGTATGGTGGAAAGGCCACTGGCAGTCAAAAGACCTGCATTTCAATTATGCCTACTCCCAAAAGTGTTACCTATGTGCATTTAGGGAAGGCTTCTGACTTCCTTGGACCTCAGTTTCCCCACCTATAAAATGAGGGGCATGGACTCAATGGCCTCTGAGTCCCTTCCAGCTCTTGGATCCCATTATTCATCACCCAAACATTAAAGTCAGGGAGAGGCTATGGCAACTAGCCAGTCAAAAACCACAGTGACCAACACTGACCTGTTTCTGGTGTTCAGTGATAAATCTATATTTGCATCTGGCTAGCGATTCAGATCTAATAGAGGAGAGCTAAGGAAATGAAAATGCCAACTTCTTTGTGCTTGCTAGCTGGTACATCCTCAGAGAAGCCAGCTAACCCAGTCCTGATTCTGACCACGTCAAGATTTCTCTTCACCACATTCAACCACCAGCCTCCATAATGGAGCATTTGAAGCCATAAATTTCCTGGGGTGAGAGGGAATGGGGAGACCACTGCCAACTATAGGGAAAGAAAGCCTTGCATAATTACTGTGTGTCCTTCTACCCAAGGATGTGAGTTCAAGCCAAGATCTAAGGGGCCAGACAATAAAACACCAGGAAATTCATGGAAAGACCTGTTCAATTTTCATGAAAAGAAATATGTTCATGGTTAGAAAAAAACATGAAAATCACCAATCCACCCAGAGAGCAAACCTTGTCTTCCAGCCTTTGGCATCAAAGAGAAACATTTGGTCCTTCTGGATACCTCTTCAATTTTCCCTCCCAACCTATGTATGTGTGTGTGTGTGTGTGTGTGTGTGTGTGTGACACATACACACACACACACAAGCAAAGTTGTGGGTAGGATTAAGGTTTGGGATTAGTAGTGAAGGCAATTGGGTAATGGTGCCTTTACTCACAGCCAACATCTTTGGTCTTGCTTTTCACTCTTCTTTTGTGGTGTGTTTCTGGTCCTGTTGCTAATGAAAAGGATGCCTTCATTTACAGTATAAAGATCTGGCAATAGTACTACAATGTTGAGTGCTGCTCAAAGAAAGGAAATCAATGAAATGGCTGACTACCAAGATGTCGTCTTGCTGGGGCCTTCAGAACCATTAATATGCTCCTTATTCCTACAGAAACTCCCTGAATGATATTAATCCCTGGACAGAACCTCAGTTAATAATAATTGATTTACAGGAAACTTGCTGGCAGTGTGTGTGTGTGTGTGTGTGTGTGTGTGTGTGTGTGTGTGTGTGTGTGTAGAAGAACAATATGGGAACACAGATTTAGAGCAGGGTCTTTAGAAGCAGTCCAAACCCTTTGTTTTACGAGTTAAGAAACTCAGGTATGGAATGCTCATGGAATTATTGATTTAGAGTCGAAATGAACCTTAGGGACCATTGAGTTCAACTCCATCATTTTACAAATGAAGAAAGATAGTCCCAAAGGAGAGAGATGTGAAAGCAGCATAGACGGGCACCCTTTGGAAACAGTTTTAGACAATGCAAAGTATAGAGTATGTTTGGATGACCAAGTCCAGATATCTTATGTGCACAGAAGCTGTGTTCCTACATCCATTGGCATTTGTCAAATGCCTACTATGGACACAGAACTGTGTTAGGCAATGATGATCCATTCTATCAAGAAGCTGACATTCTACTGGGGAGGATACAACACACATACACACATGCATATACATATATGTTATATACACATACACATAATGTATATACACATATATGTATATGTGTGTATATGTATATATATATTATATATATATATAATATATATATATATATATATATATATTTTTTTTTTCCCCCCGTGGGAGCTAGGTAGAGAGCAGCAACATGTGGAGGAAAGACCTTGTGTAGTAGGGGGAACCCAAGGTAAACTTTGTAAAGAGTGAGGAATTCCAAGAGATCAAAGGGAGAAGAGAAAGCATTCTGCTAAGTAGGATAATGCAAGGGAAAGGGAGAGGTACGGAGTGGCAGAAGAAATTGATATGCCATGTCTGGGGAGTAGGCAATACACCAAGTTACCTGGGACAGAGTCCATCAATGATACAACATATTCTTGAAAAGACAGGCTGAAGGTAGATTGGGAAGGGTTGAAATGACAAAGAAATGTCTCTCTATTTTTTAAATTGGATGCCATTGGAGAGAAATTTTTATTTTAATCAGCACCTAAGTAATGCAGTGGACAGAGTTCTGAGCCTGGAGTTAGGGAAAGCCATGCTCAATTCAAGCCTCAGACAGTTACTAGCTGTGTGACCTTGGGCAAGTCATTTATTTAACCACTTTCAGACTCAGGTTGCTGGTCCGTGAAAATCAAAGGAGATAGTGTTTGTGAGCCACTTAGCACAGGACCTGGACCATACTAGATACTGTGTAAATGCTAGCTGTTAGAATAATAACTATTATTAATCCCGGACCCAGCATAGAGTCAGTGAAAATTCTTAAGCAAATTAAAGACACAGCCTTCCATTTGAGGAAGATCAGACTGGCAGATTCTGAAGAACTCCAAGGAAAAGAGAGTGGAAGCAGGGAGACTGGGTTGTTGCAGCTGTCCAGATGAGAGGGGGTAAGAAATATTTAAGAGATGTTTTGGAGAATCAACAAGACTTAGCAATTGATGGGGTAGAGAAAGGGGGGAAGAAAGGAAGCAAGCATTTATATAGAGCACCTACGATTATCTCATTGGATCTTTACAAAAACCCTGCAGGGTAAATGCTATTATCTCCATTTTAGAGTTGAGACTGAGGCAAACAGAGGTTAAGTGACTTACCCAGAGTCACAGGGCTAGATTTGAACTTGGATTTCCCTGACTTCAGGATCAGCACTCTTTCCACTACACTACTTAGCTGCTGATTAAAATAGAAAGTTCTTTGTCATTTAAATCCTTCACAATCTACCTGCAGCCCATCTTTTCAAGAGTATTTTATATTATTGATCTTCTACATCCCAGCTAAATGACTCTATTGCTTGTTCCCCAGTTAGGTGACTTGCCCAAGGTCACAAAGTTAGTGGGTGTTTAAGGTCGTTTTTGAACTCAGGGCTTTTCAACTTCAGGCCAAGTGCCCTATTCACTTGGCCATCTAGTTATCTCACCTAGAAAAGAAGGAGGAGGAAGAGTGAAGAGTGAAGCATGATTCCAAGGTTGTGATCTCTGGTGACTGGCAGGATTGTGGTTACCTCAAAAGAAATGGGGATTTCTGAGAAGGAAAGAGTTTTTGGGGAAAATAATGAGTTTCATTTTAGACATGTTCGGTTTTTTTTTCCTTTTTGGAGGGCAATTGGGGTTAAATGACTTGTCCAGGGTCACACAGCTAGTTAAGTGTCTGAGGTTGGATTTGAACTCCGCCCCCTACATGTTCATTTTAAAATACTTATGGGACAGCCCTTACAGTAGGCAGTTGGTAATATGGGACTAGATTTCAAGAGAGAGATGTATATATTTCAGAGATGTCTTCATAGATACATTTGAATCCTTGGTTATCTCAGCAGATCATCAAGGAGTCAGTGTAGAGAGAGCAAAGGGCATAAGATAGAGCCTTGAAGGGAGGCCAGAATGGGCTGGCCCATCCTGCACTACAGTGACTTCTTTCTATGCAAGTAATCCATGACTTCTTCCTTCACCACTTCATCTCCACCCAGAGGTGAAAAGAAGATCCAGGCCTCTGACCATGTGCCTTCCAGCTTTTGTTGGGTTTTTCATCCATCTGTATAGCTCTGAGCTGACTCCCACCTCCTCCTGCTAGCCTGATCTCCCAACAAGGATGTGGAAAACATGCAGTACAAAGAGGGGCGATCATCCCTTTGACTTCAGTATTCTTATGTCCAATTGTGCTGGTCCCTTGAGGAAGAAGAAGACAGTGGACAAGGCTGGATGTCCTCCTGTGGTCCGGGTTTAGTCTCCATCTATTGCTTTACCATGTTGTACCTAATCCCCAGCACTTGGAGGGAAGGGGCTGTGAAACATGATCTCCCATATGACCACGTGCCTTTCATCTCATGCTAGGTTTGTCTCTAGCCTTGTTGGGGAAAAAGGACCTGGTCATATTAAATACAGCTGAGACATTATAATCCCCATAGGTCATCATCCGGGCACCATTCCCTCTTTTCTACAACCCAATTCCTTATTTCCATCTCCCTCAAATCTCCCACTCCAAAGTCTCAACCAAACATACCCAGCCCTTCCACTGTGCCTTCTGGTATGCCAGTTCCACAGGCAACAAATGTCTCTTAATCCTAAACCTTTTCCTTTCCTATTCCTCCCATTTTCTAGCTATTACAGAAATCTGGATACCCTCTGATTACACAGGCAATCCTATTCTACCTCTTTTATTAACTCACTCTCCTTCTATTTACAGAGGTTTTTCCAAACCTTCTCATACCTCTTCAAATCTCTCATGACTGCTCTCCCCCCTATTCACTTAGCTGATAACTGTCCTTTATATTTTATAGAGAAAAAGTTAGACCTTTCATAATGAACTCTCTCTTCTTTCTTCTTTATCATTTCCTATCATTTGTATGCTTTCTTCCCATCACTTTCTCCTCCTTTACCATTATCTTACATGAAGAGTCAGCTAGGATGAGCTGTGGATAAAGTGCTGGTCCTGGAGGCAGGAAGACTTGAGTTCAGATGTAACCTCAGTCTCTTACTAGCTGTGTGAACCTGGGCAAGTCATTTAGCCACTATTTCTCTCAGGTTCTTCAACTGTAAAACAAGGATAATAACAGCATCTACCTCCCAAGGTTGTTGTGAAGATCAAATGAGATTATATTTGTAAAGTGCTTAGCACAGTGTCTGGAACATAATAGATGCTTGATAGATGTCTATTCTCTTCCCTTCCCCTTTCTTACCGAGGTTACCTCCTTTACCTTCTCAAGCAATCCCATTCCTTCCTGTCTCTTCCAACAGATTATACCTTTTATCATCCCCCTCTCTATAAGTTACTTTTGATCTCTCCCACTTTACTGGCTCTTTTCTTACTGCCTAGAAACATGCCTATGTCTCTCCTTCCCTGCTAACTACTGTTCTTTTTCTCTCCCACCTTTTGTGGTTAAATCCCTTTAAAAAGCTGTCTATGTGGTATATGACTGTGATCAAATACTGTTCTGCTATAAGAAATGATGAGATAGATGCTCTCAGGAAAACCTGTGAAGACTTACATGAACTGATGTAAAATGAAATGAGTAGAACCAGAACATTATACACAGTAATAGCACTATTGCAAGAAGATCAACTGTGAATGACAGCTATTCTCAGCAATACCATGATCCAAGACAACTCTGAAGTACTTATCATGATAAACGCTATCCATCCCCAGAAAAATAACTGATGCAGTCTGAATGCAGATTGAAGAATACTTTTTTAATTTTTATTTACTTAATTTTTAGTCAATTAAACAAAAGCTTTATTAACTTCTGGTTTACATTATTCATTTCCACCAGATTATGAGTTACATTTTCCCCCCCATTTTTCCCTACCCACCACCCCAGAATAGCAGTCCCACTAGATATCCCCTTATCCAATCTGCTCTCTCCCATATCTTCTCCCATATCCCCTTCGACTTTGCCATTAGGGCAAGGTGAATCTCTGAGCCCCAATGCCTAGACATCTTATGAAACATTTAATTTTAAAACTTCGATGTCAGATCCATTCCCTTCTTCCCTTGTCACCCACTCCCTCTGAGAAGATAAGCAATTCAGTATGTGTGGTAAATGTATAGCTATGCAAAACATTACCATAGTAGATATATTGTAAAAGACTGATTATATTTCCCTCCCACCCGTCTCACCTCCCACCTGGTCCATTCCCTACTTGAAGAATACTTTTAAAAAAGGTTACTTTATTTTTCTTGTTTTGCACTTTGGTCTGTGTTTTTTTTTTACAACATGACTAATATGGAAACACATTTTGCATGACTATACATGTATAACATATATCACATTGCTTGCCTTCTTAATGAGGGGATGGGAGAGAGGGAGGGAAAGAATTTGGAACTCAGTTTTTGAAATGAACATTGAGGGGCAGCTAGGTGGAGAAGTGAGTAGAAGTGCTGGCTGGGAGTTGGGAGGACCTGGGATCATTCTGGCCTCAGATACTTAACACAAAAATAACTGGCCCTGTAACCTTGAGCTAGTTACTTAACCCCAATTGCTTTTTTTTTTTTAAAAGAAATGAACATTGAAAATTGTTTTTACATGTAATTGGGGAAAAATAAAATACTAAATAAAAAGAGAAAAAAAAGAAAAGATATCCTGCAATAAGTGCTTCTATTTTCTCTCTCACTCTCTTCTTAACCCCTTACAATCTGGCTTCGGACTTAATTATTCCACTAAAATTGCTCTACAAAATGACCATCCATTACTTAGTTGCCAAAACCAATGACCTTTCCTCAATCCCCATTCTCCTTGACACCTTTGCAGGTTTTTGACATTGTTGGTCACTCTTTTCTCCTTGTGATTCTCTTCTTTCTGGGATTCTGGAACACTGTTTTCTCCTGGTTCTCCACCTACCTATCTGGCCCCTCCTTCTCAGTTTCCTTCACTCAGTCCTCCTCCTCCTCTAACCTTGGATGTCCCACAGGGTTCTGTCCTTGGCTCTCTTCTCTTCTCCCTCTATACAACTTCACTTGGTCATCTAATCAGCTCTTTGGATTTCATTCCTATCTCTGATGATTCTCAGATCTACCTTTTCTGCCTCGACTTCTCTGCTAATCTCCAATCTCCCATCTCCAACTGCCTTTCAGGCATCTTAAACTGGATGTCCAGCAGACATCTCCAATTCAATATGTCCAAAAAAGCTCATGATATTTCCCTCCTAAATCCCCTGCGCACTTTCCCTATCACTTTAAAGGACAATACCATCAGTCCCTGAGACTTAAAACTTAGAAGACATCCTGACCTCCTCAATTTCTCTCATCCCCCACATCCAAGCTGAGTCCGAAGTTGGTTGATTCTGCCTTGTCAGTAGCTATCTAATACTCCCCATTCTCTCCTCTGACACTTGCCCCACCCCAGTGCAGACTCTCATCACTTCACATTTGGGTTATTGCAATCACCAGTCAACCTGCTTCCAGTCTCTCCCCCATCTACTCCAGCCTCCATTTGGTCATTATAGTGATTTTCCTAAAGTACAGGCTTGTTCATGTCACCACCACCCCCAAACTCAATAAACTCCAGTGGCTCCTGATTGCCTCCAGGATCAAATACAAAATGCTCTGTTCCGCATTCAAAGCTCTTTACAACCTCGTCCCCTGCCACTTCTTGTATCATGCTCTCTCCTACATGAACTCTTCCCAGTGCCATTGACTGCCTTCCTAGTCCTCAAACCAGACCGTCCGTCTCTTGGCTCTGAAGACTTTCTCTGACTGTCCCCTCTCCCTCCTCATTCCTTATCTTTGAGGGCTTCCCTGGCTTTCTTGAAGTCTCAGGTATATCCCGTCTCCTATAGCCTTTCCCAAGCCCTCTTAGTGGTCTCTCTGTTGATTGATTTCTGCACATCCGATATTCAGTCTGCTTTGTGTATGTTTGTTTTCATCATTTTCCTCCCATTGAACTCTAATCGTCTTGAGGGCAGACACTGGCTTCTTCCTCCTTTTGTTCACCCAGAGCTTAGCACAGCGCCTGGTACATTTTGTTGTTGTTCAGTCATCCAGTTGTGTCCAAATCTTTGTGTTCCTGGTACTATAGCATACCAATACTGTCCATGGGCTCTTCTTGCCAAAGATACTAGAGTGATTTCCCATTTCATTCTCTGGTAGATTAAGGCAAACAGAGGTTAAGTGACTTGCTCAGGGTCACACAGCCTATCAGTGTCTGAGGCTAGAGTTCTTCCTGACTCTAAGCTCATGTAATGGAAATGCAAATTTAAAGATCTTCCCTGCCCCTAGCTTAAGTGCACCTGGAGCCTGTGGTGGGAGGCTTGTTTTTCAGGAAAGCCCATACCTTGATACTTTGTGATTGGGCAGTGGGTCCAGAAGGTTGTTACAATCTTTGAGCTAGGAGAAGGCTATATAAGCCCTCAGGAGAGGCTTTGCTTTGGGGCTCACTTTGAGAAGTGTTGTGTGATTTGACCAGATGAGACTCTGGGAAGCCGTTGTTGAGAGCCCCCCGGCTTTGAAAACCCAGATGTTGATGCTTCCCTCTCTGGTAACTGTGATTTGGTATTGATATAATGGTAGGACAGTTTGGAAGCCTGTCTGTTTGAGCTGTAAGTTCTGTAACTCTGAAGTTCGGGTGCTGACCTTTTTCCCCTGAACTAGGTAATGTATGTTTGTTTGATTAAAGTAAGCTTGTTAACCCATTTTGAGTTGCTTTCCTTTTCAAAAGCAGATCTAAGAACCTGTGTTGGCAGTCACCCTGGGGATATTGGGGTGCTTGCCGATACAGCTCAGTGCTCTATCCACTGAGCCACCTACCTGCCCCTGCTTGGTACACAGCCAGTACTTAATAAATGTTTATTGACTGACTTTGAAGAACACATACACTTAGTGAAAAGGAAAAGGCTGATGATCCAGCAAAGGAAAATGAAGAGGGGTCAAACAGGTAGGAGGATAACTAGGAGAGAATAGTGTCCCAGAATTCAAGGACAGAGAGAATTTCCAAGAAGAGAGATTGGCTGGCAAGGATTAAAAAAGAATTAGGAAGGAGAAAAGCCCCCTGAATTTAGCACACAAAGCACTGTTGTGGATTTCTCTGTGTATGGAAGGGGCAGAATGAAAATCACATTCCTAGGAATTGAGGAAGTTGATAAATTGAGAGACCAAAACTCTTGAAGTGGAATAGATCTGGGTGTTGATGTCCCCAGCTATGAGGCTAGAAGTAGAAATATTGTGATTGAGGTTCTCACCACCTGAGAGATGGAGAATGGCCTGGAACTTGGAGGAGGAGTGAGAGAAGGACTTAGACAAACATAGCTGTTGTGTTGAGTGCCCCATAAACTCTGAGCTCCTCAAGCAAAGGCACTGTCTTTTGCCTTTCTTAGGCAGCACCTAGCACAATGCCTGCTGCTTAGTAGGGTGCTTAAAGATGCTGCTTGACTGACTGACTAAAGTTGATGAAGATGGGTAGAGTAAACTTCAGTGGAAGAGAAATTGCTTGATGATGGTGGCAAATGGATAGTCTAAACGTGGGGGTGAGGAGCAAGGAATAAACTTCTTCCTCTTAGCCAGGGCTTCAGGTATCATGAGAGAATCCCCTAACACTGAAAAGGGTGGCTAGGAATGCAGTGACTGGGAGGATATACCAAGACATGGAAAGAGTGTGAAATAAAGAGAGATTAGAAATTCTGAGGAAATCTAAGATCTTTATAATGAAGGTGTGTCTGTTAAAGACGGAGCAGGAACTCCAGAAAGAACAATAGAAAGGGAGAACACAGGAAAAAATATATCACCAAGTTAGGGCTAACGTGTCTAAGGATGAGAATAAGGTTAGAGATAATAAGGGATATTGTTTTCACTTCAGCCAAGATTGACTCTGAAACACAGGGACAGGAAGAACTTGAGTTGTGAATTTTTCCGTCATAGAATAAAGGATAACTAGATAATAGGAAGAACCCCACAGATGGCAGAGAACAGCATCAGTGTAGGTCGTCATGAACTCTAAGTCCCAGAGGTCCAGGACTTGTTGCAATTATGTTAGCCCAGTAGCAGAGTTGGTGATGAGGTCCCCAGAGGCTAGACCTAACTCATGTTTAAGAAGTTTAATTTGAGATAGTGTGGGATGGGCCACACTCAGGAAATGACTTGCTATTCAAGGCACAGGAGCTCACCTCCAGATTTCCAAATTCCTGAATACTGTAAAGACCCACCCTGCCTAACAAAGGAAGACCAGTATCTTAAATGTGCAGGGATTCTGGATCTGAAGTGACCTTTTGAGGGTGAGCCCTCTCTGGTCCCCAGCATACAAAGGCTGAGGCCCTTCAAAACTTGGATTATTTGGCCCCCGGAGGGGCCTGAGATGACACAGAGTTCATAGAAGCAAGAGATCTGTTTATATCAACCCTGGAAATATGTGCCAAAGTGAAAATTGTTTCCATTGTTGTGAATTCTTAATAGCAGAATTAAAAATGCATTATTGTTGTCCATTACATAAAGATCCAGCCACTGACACCAAACTAGTGTGTTCTTGAGCCTAATTACAACAATTGTCAATTCATTATAATTCTACCTTTCTCAGAACAAATTTGGAAGTGAATTCCTCCACACTGTTGACAGACTTCTTTTGAATTAAACAAATGGCTTTTTCCAATGGATATCTAGAGCTTCCAGCAGCTCTCCCTCCTCCCCCAAATATGGGCCTTTCTGTGCATATACCCTTTGAATAGCTAACAAACTCTAGGTTCTGGATGAAAAGTCATGACTCAACTTGGCACATGTTGAAGCTTTCCCTGAACCAAACCCATGCCTTTAAGTCTTTCTTTGAAAAAGATCAACAGCGTTTAACTTAACAGTGATCAGTAGATGAAAAAAAAAAACTAGCCATTGGATTTGGATAAAAAGAATCAACCTTCCCACACTGCATGATAAGGGTGGAACATGTCTTGGCTGAAATGCTGCCCTAAGACGGAAATTTTCCAATGGAAAAAACCCAAAATGGATGTATCTCTTTCTCCCTAGCTCTATAAATTATTACCTCTCCTGTTACGATGGAGGGGGGGCCTCCAACTTTCACCAGTTTGCTATAGCCCCAACTCTGTGTTTCCATGATGCAGAAGCCTTGAGATCATTTCAAGCCTTGGTCATAACATGATTGCAAAGCTAAATTCTACAAAATGACTATATGATTTTGTTCAAGACAGCTAAATTAAACATTTAATGGAGAAAATCACCACTACAGGACCTATTGGGGAATTCCTGCCACAATAATGAACATACCATCCCACACAAATGACTCCTTGGAAATAAAAATTGAATCTTTAGTAATAACTGTTAATATAGAAGTCACCCAATTTTTCTTGTAATGAGGATTAGAATGTATTATGAGCAATAGTTGTCTTCTGCCCCGAAAGGCCTGCCTTGTCACCAGAGGACATGAACTTTTCAGTTCCTAACAGAAAGAGAAAAGAGAGAGAAAGGTTGCAAAATCAGACCTCTGCTGAGTGTACAGGCTCCCAATTAGAGCAGAGGAAGGACAGTAAGAAAGATGAGGTCATGCTATCCCTCTGTGGACATGGCTATCTGGGATGTACAGTGCTATTATGAATCATTGGAATCTCATCCTATTTGACATTGGCCTCCTTGATCTAATGAATTGTTAGGAGACTGTCTCTATGCTGGCAAGCCAGATGAAGGAGATGCAGTATCTTCTACCACCCTCATCCTTCTAACATGTTGATGGTCACCTATGGTCAGAGTTAAGTTGACCCTGTCTCCTGTCCCTGATTAAAATCTTCCATGATCTGACCATGATCCCCATTCTCCATGTCCTTCCCTGGAATCTTGGACTCTGATTTTGGGATCACAGGCTCAGATAGGTGAACTTAAACTTTATCATGCTGGAACCAGAACTCCATAAAATTTCTCAGGTATCTACATTCAATGCCCTTTTTTCTAGTTCTCTTTTATTTTCTCATTCCATAAAAATGTAAGCTTCTTGATGGCAGGGACTATCTTGCTTTCTTCTATTTGACCCCACCCTCACCCCAAACACACTTAGAACAGGGTATGGCACATAGAACGTGCTTCATGAATATTGTCTGCTTTGCCATCTAACCGGCTGTATTACCATTGCTGAAGAGCTGAGATGTTCTTCATAGCCTCACCAAACTGTATTGTATTAAGACAATTATAAGAAGCCGTTTGCCCAGCTAAGATTAGTCAGAGCAGACCTCAGTATAATGCGGACCATATTTTTTGCAGGATTCATTTCTTTGCCCTTCCCTATCCCCCCCAATGGATGCATTGGGAAATCTGATTTCAGTCTGGACAATCGCACAAAGCCAAATCCAGATCAACAGTATAATATGGATCAACAGAAACAGACGTTTAAAAATCCCCCTTGAATATGGAGGCTTCATACTCTCCATTTGGCAATGAGAGTACCCAGATTCACAAGAGTTCTGAGTATGGGGAGAAATTTGCTCAGTTCCCAGGCTTGCCACTGGATCCCTTTTGACCTGGGACTAATTGCTTAATCTCTTCCTGCTTCAGTTTTTTCCTTATTGAAAATGAGAACAATAATAACCTTCAACTACCTATCTCATCAGGGTATTGAGAGGATTAATAGGGTCATGTTTGTAAAGTCCTTAGGAATTCTCAAGAGGGGAGGGTTCTCCAAAACTACCTTGTCTTACATGATTACAGCTGTTAATGCTTCAGATGCCCTGATATGATGGCTGTCTTTAACATGCCTTATTAAAGACAAATGTTTGATTTCCTTCTAACCAAGGAATCAATATCTTTAGAAAGAATCGCTATTTTTTCTTAATTATGAATGATTGCCAGTGAAATCTAGGAACTGACTCAATTCAGTATGGATTTATTCAGTGCCTACTATCTTCTAGGCACCGTGGTGGGCCCTGGGGATCCAAAGGAAAAATAAAATGACAGAATTTCCCCATTCTCAAGGAGCTTACATTCTACTAGATGGTGAAATCTTAGGTTTTGTTGATAATTTTAATGAGGGAAGTGTTTAATGAAGGTCTTCCCAGTGCTTCCACTATTCTAAAATTCTCCTGGAGAAGATCCCAAAAAGAGGAGTTGAGGTATCTGACTTTGAATCCCAGTTCTGCCAGCTGTGTGACTATAGGTAACTTACACTGCTTCTCTGGGCTCCAGTTTCTTCATTATGGAAATGAAAGGACTGAATTATGGTATCATTGAGTACTATTGACCCATTCTAATTAGACAATTTCAGAAGACAAATTTGGGCTATCAGTAGTATTCATTTCCAAATGATCTGAAACTTTTACTGGCCAACAAAATCTTAACAAGACCTAGTAATATCTAGCATTCCTATGCCTCAGCTGGTTCATATGCAAGATGAGGAAATTGGACCATGACCTGCCTATATCTGGATATGCCCCAGTAAAACACTGATGACTCAGAATATAGTTAACTTCAAATTAGTAGACTTTCAGGGACCCTCTACTTTTAATAGAAAAGGATTTACCTAAAGGCAAATTCTTGACCTTGAGTTCAGTATTGATTTGGTCCAATTTTCTATAAACAGATACAGAAAATATTTGTGAATTCTTTAGGACATGAAGCTCCCAGAATGGAAATTATCTCCATCAAAGCAGATAGTGGCTCATCTGAGAGCTACAAAAATGAGAATATGGATAATAATAGCTAACATTTATTCAGGGATTTACCGTTGGCAAAGCAATTGCAACTATGGTCTCACTGTAATCTCTCGGCAACCCTGGGAGACAGGTGCTGTTATCATCTCTACAACTAGGTAATGAAACTGAGGTGAAATAAGTTAAGTGACTTGCCTGGCCACATTGCCTCAGAGGCAGAATATAAACCAGGGTCTTCCTAATTCCATGCCCAGCTCTCAATCCACTGTGCTACACTGCCTCCTTCTACTGTTATAATATTCAATTATCATAATTGTTACTCAGAATGGTGACCTTGGGCCCCTGAAATGATCTTAACTTCTTTTTTTCCCCTTTTTTTTTGGGGGGGGGGGCAGGCGGCAATTGGGGATAAGTGACTTGCCCAAGATCAAACGGCTAGTTTTTTGTATTAAGTATCTGAGGAGCGATTTGAACTCAGGTCTTCCTGACTCCAGGGCCAGAGGTCTATTCACTGCACGACCTAGCCACCCTATGATCTTAACTTCTTGTTGTGGTTCAGTTGTTTCAGTAATGACTGACTCTTTATGACCCCATTTGGAGTTTTCTTGGCAGAGATACTAGAATGGTTTTTCATGTCCTTCTCTAGCTCATTTTACAAATGAAGACACTGGGGCAAACAGGTTTATAAAACTAGCCCAGGGTCATACAGCTAGTAAGTGTCTGATGCTGCATTTGAACTCAGGTCTTCCTGACTCTAGGCTTGGCACTCTATCCACTGCATCCCATAGCTTCTTCCTGGTCCTAACTTATTGGGATCCAGTAGATTGTATTCTCAGAGGAAATACAGTGGCTAATGAGTATTTTTCTTGAATCCTTAAGCAAGGTTGAAATAAAAAAAGAAAAAAAAACTTCCTAAGGTTAGCATCTTTATGTAAGTCAAAAATATCTGGGTAAAAATCTTGCCTCTGACCTAGGCTGACTGTGTACTCTGGGTACTTAGTGCTATAAGCAATTCTAAGATTATGTGAACAAGCTTTCCTTAAGCACCTACTATGTGCCAGGCACCATGACAGGTGTTGAGAATTCAAAATCAAAAATGTATATCAACAACCAATTCAAAAAACATTTATTAAATGTTTTCTGCATGTGAGGTGAGAGGCAGCCTTGGGATCATGAACTTCTCCATGTCTTCTCTAGTAATTCATAATCTTTCCAGACGTTATTCCTCCTACAACACTCCTTCACCAAGAATGGTCTTGGCCATCGTCCTGCCACACTGGTTTGCCCTCTCTATACCCTTTCTGCTCCTTAACAAAAATTTCACAGCCCCAATTTTCCCTGGTAAAATGTTATTGCTCAAGAGATCAAATTTTCTCAAGATATTAAAGACTGATATTCCAGACTATAAATCAACTTGCAACAAAACCACTTAATAAAATGTGTGTGTGTGTGTGTAAGTGTGTGTGTGTGTGTGTGTGTGTGTGTGTGTATGAATGTTTGTGTTTTTGGGGAGGGGGAGAGGGATGATGTCTCTGCTTCCTTCCATTTCATTGAGTCTACTTTTTTCAACCTTTGACTTCAGTTTGTCTATTGAGCATTTAGTTTTCTTAGAACCAAGAAACCATTCTTGGTCAATTCATTTGCTTCATGGAGGAATCAGAGTTGCATGGGACGTCAACAGTCATCTAACCAAAGCTGTAACTTGATAAGAAATGCTTCCACAAGATCCTGAACAAGTAACCATCCAGTTTCTGCATGGAGATCTCCAACATAGGAGATTTCACTATCTCCTGAGATGGGTCATCAGGCTTTCAACTCATTCAATTGGGAGAACTCCAACTGTCACACAATTTTATCTTACCTCCAGGCTCAACTGGTCTCCAGTCATCTGTTAAGCGTTCCTCCATTAAGCCCTCTGGGCGCAAACATAACAATCAAAAGCCTCCTTTGACACAAATGCTCTTTCAATATTTGAATGTAGTTAGCATCAAATCATAAATGGGACTTTTGAGGTGATCTATTTCAATTCTGCCTCCATTTTACAGAAGAAACTGACTGGGAGGGCCAAAGTCACACCAGGAGTAAAGGACAGAGTGAGAATTTGAACTTAGAGTCCCCTGACTCCAATCCCAGACTTATGGGATTGTATCATTGTATCAAGGTCTTTCACTGAATTAGTTATCTGACTCTGGATATGTTTAAGAACATTAGCAGTTTTTTTCCCCTGAAATCTGGTGCCCAGACCTGAAGTAAACACTCCAGCTGGGTTTAGACCAGAATGCAACATAGCAGATTTGTCATTTCCCAAGTTCTGGATACCATGCCTCCATTAATGCATCCTAAGATCATCTCATTGGCTTTCTTAGCTGCCATATCTCTTTAAAAGCAATTGTTTTTATTTATTTCATTAAAATTTTCCATATTACATGTAAAAAATTAACATTCATTTGTGAAAATTTTGAGTTCCAAGATCTCTCTCTCCCTCCTTATCTTCCCCCATCCATTGAGAAGGCAAGCAACATGATATTGATTATATATGCGAAGTTATGCAAAACATATTTCCATATTAGCCGTATTGTGTAAGAATACACGCACACACAGACACACACACAAGAAAAATAAAGAAAATTTTTAAAAGGTATGCATGCTTTAATCCTCACTCATAGTTCATCAGATTTTTCTCGGGAGGTAGATAACATTTTTCATCACAGGTCTTTTGCAGTTGTCTTAGATCATTGCATTGATCAGAATGGGCAAGTTTTTTCCAGCTGATCTTTGTTACAATATTTCTGTTATTGTGCACACTGTTTTCCTGGGTCTGTTCACTTCACTTTGCATCAGTTATATGACTTCCCAGGATTTTTTGATGAAAGCAATTATTTAACTTAATGTGTTAGCTGTTGAGTAAAAATCCAAAGGAATCTTAACAGACTAGAATGTTGGACTGATAACAATCAATAGAATGTTGTGAAGTTCTATACCTGGGTTCAGTTATCTGACTTCCCAGGTTTTTCTGGAGCCATCCTGCTCTTCATTTCATGTAGCACTTATAGTATTCCTTATCGTATTTTATCACAATCATATACCACAACTTGTTCATCCATTCCCGAAATGATGGACACATACTCAATTTTGAATTTTTTGCCACCGCAAAAGAGTTGCTATAAATCTTTTTGTACAAATATATAGATGCTTTTCCTTTTTCTTTGAGAGTTTTGGGATATAGACCTGGTACTGATATTGCTGGGTCAAAGGGTATGCACCATTTTATAGCCCTTTGGATATATATCCAAATTGTTCTCCAGAATGATTGTACCCATTCATGACTCCGCCAACAGTGCATTTCTGTCCCAATTTTTCCAAATCTCCTTCAGCATTTTCTATATTCATTTTCTGTCATGTTAGACAATGTGATAGGTATGAGATGGATCTAATCAGTACTGATTTAGAACTTTTTTTTCTTCATAACTACATTGCACTCGAATCAGGTTGAGTTTTTAGTCCACTAAGACCTCCAGATTTTTTTTTCCTCCTGAAGAGTTACTGTCTAGACTTGTCTCCTGCATCTTTCATTTGTGAAATTGATTTTCTGAACCTAGGTATAGAACTTCACAACATTCCTATTGATTTTATCAGTCCAGCATTCTAGTCTGTTAAGATTCCTTTGGATTTTTACTCAACAGCTAACACATTAAGTTCAAATAATTGCTTTCATTAAAAAAAATTGCTTCCCAAATTTTGAATGGCACAGAACCAAATAAACATGTTTGTGAGAAGTCCACTGGGTTAGTTAAACCATTAAGAATGACTCTTCAGGTGTGGTCCTTTTACTAGTTCTGAAATGACCTAACTGGCCTTCATCTCCTCATCCTGCCTCCAAGAAAAGCTCAAGAACTCTTGGCAAGGGCCCTATAGAATCTTGGCAAACCAGCACAACAGAGTCCTCTGTACCATCTCCCCTAATTATCCTGTTACAAAAGGCGATGCTGTCAGTCTGCCATGACATACTCTTCTTGAAGCCATGGTGGCTCCTTTTCTTGAGGTTCATCAACCATTTCTTTAATATTAGACTCCAAAAATTTCCCGTCATTGAAATCAGACTCACCAATCCATGGTCTACTCTCCATTCTCTTCCTTTTTTTTTTTTTGAAAATTCCATTAACATTGGCCCTTATCCAAACCAGTAGGTACTGTTGGTTTTTCTTAAACTATCAAAGATCACTGCCTGTGGCTCTGATCAGTCAGTCAACAAAAAACTTTATTAAGCATTTCTGTGTGCTAAGCCCTGCATATGTAAAGAAAAGCAAGAACACTGCCCTTGCCCTCAAGAAGCTCACGTTCAAATAGGGAAGAAAATAAAACACTTTACAACTATGTACAAACACGATAGTTACAGAGTCAATGAGAGGGGATTGCAGAAGAAAGGCCCTACAAGTGCGAGGAAGAGCAGGGCTGTGGGGGTCAGGACAGACCTCCTGAAGGTGGCTTTGAGCCTGGTCTAGAAGAAAGTCAGATTTTTGTCCTGTACTTCGGATATATTTGATCTGACCTGAAATTACCCAAAGCAAATGATCTCCTTATTTGTCTTTGCATTTCAGTACTCTAGTGGCCACTTTCTGTACTGTCTTTCTGGTTAAAACTCTTTTTACCTCGACAGAGAATGCAGAAGCAAAACAAAAGTCCATCAACCCTGACTGCTATGTGTCATGAGCTAGAGTCACGCGACCCACTCCAAGGGATGATCCTTTCTCTAATCCACCTGTTTTCCATAGCTTTTTTCATGTGTGTGTGTGTGTGTGTGTGTGTGTGTGTGTGCATGTTATATATATATATATATATATATATACATATATATATACATATGCATCTATATCCACATGCATATATACAAACACACATATGTATACATAATCTTTTGCAACGTCATCTCTTCTCTTGGGAGAGGCCGGCCAGATCCTTTTTGGATCCTTTATTTGCACTGCCTAGAAGTTGAGCAGTGTAGTGCAGGGTAAAGAATATCATGCTTTGAGTCCCATTTCTCTTACTTATACTTGTTTGATCCTGGGCAAGGCCCTTATAGACCCTCTGAGCCTCATTTTCCTTATTAAAATGAGGATTGGGCTTGATGTCTTCTCAAGTTCCTTCTAGCTCCAGACTGAGGGAGGATCTTCCTATAATTTGGACATTAGACTCTATCCACTGTACTGGGGAAGGAGAGGGTCTTTAAGTTTTCTTGATTTCGAAGATGTACCAATGGAGCCAATAGGTTTCCTTTGTTTCAGCCTTCATTTGCACTATATGGCTGGTCCCATTATTAAAGCATGGGACAAAGAAGATTAGCAGTAGCCCAGGTGTGAATACATACATATATAGGAGGTTTCATTTTTCCCGTAGCAACGACCATAAGTAGGATCTTAGAAACAACATTTCGAGATGTTTGGGGCCGCCCAAGAGTTAACTTCCCAAATGCTGTCTAACGCCCATCTGCTGGGGAGTGATGAACAAGTTGCGGTATTTGATTGTGATGGAGAAGAAAAAAATAGAAGGATTTCAGAAAAATCTTGAAACACTTAGATGAACTAATGCAAAATGAAGTGGATGGGACAAAGAGAACATTGTACACAGTAAGAGCAATAACGGGATGACAATCAACTGTGGAAAAAATCCCTATTCTGATAAAGCAGCGGTCTCAGACAAGGCCCTGGGATGAAGAATGTTATCTCCATCTAGAGAAAGAACATATGAGCTCTGGGTGCAGGTGGAAGTAGAATGGTTTGTGCTTTCCTTATTTTTCTTGTTGTATGTCTTCTTTTGCAAAATGGCTAGTATGGAAATATGCTTTGCATGACTTCCTATGTATAACCAATATCATATTGCTTGCCTTTTCAAGGGATGGGAAGGAGAGAATTTGGGTCTCAAGAATTTAAAAAAAGAAAGTTTAAGTTTTAAATGTAATTGGGATATATGTGTATATATAATACATACATACATGCATGTATATATTTTAAAAATTGCTATTCCCCTCCATTGAATTCGAACTAAGTCAGGACTTTTGTCTGGAATCTTTGGTCGGCCAACATGATGAAAAGAGGCATGATGTCTGCCATTTTGAGCCTCTGCATCAGGAAGAACATTCTCCAAGAAAGCACTTTAGAGGAGTCTCTCTGTGACATATCATTAGGAGATTTCAAGAAAACTAGATGATTTTATATTTTCATTTTTAAATGTGGTTGTTTAGGGTTCTACAGACATCTGCCAAAAGACAGATAGGAAGAAAAGAATCCAGATTTATAAAAAAACAAATCTTATGACACTAACTTGTCCTTGATTGGGGAGGGAACCAGGTCTCTAGTTCTTTGGACAGACTTAATAGTGCTTTCCTATTTCTTCTTCCCACTGGGGTAGAAAAGGTGCAAATTGCTCCAAGGTTTCTCCTTTTCCCTCTTTTTTCCCTTGATTTTTTCTTCTGTCCCCTCTGTTTTCTATGTTGGGGAATGGCAAGGACAAGGAATCAGAAATTATGCCAATGCCTCTGTTTCCCCGCCCCAAATCCTACCCAATCCAACTCTTACATTATAGAGGCCATGATCTCATACTGGACTGGGCACCACACAGAAAGAATGTTATGTTGACCCTTTGTCAATAGGATGAGGGATTTTACCTGTTTTTTCCCCTTTCTTCTTTTTTTTCCCTCTTAGGTTGACTGTGGGTTTGTGATGGATGACCCAATCTCTTTTCTTGAGGTCCTTGGTGAGCATGTCTTTTAGAGATAGTTAGCCAATATAAAAGGTACAATTTGTGTCCATAAGAAGGGAACCAAGCTAACTGGGCAAAATGAACTTGGGACACGTGGTATAGTGCAGAGGGTATTGATGTAGTCAGGAAAGCCTGGGTTCAAATACTGCCCGTGAAACTTAGGTGTTTGATCTTGGACAAGTCATTTAACATTGCTCTGCTTAGTCTCTCCCTCTGGAAAATGAGGCACTGGAATCTATGGCTTCTCATTTCCCTTCTGGCTCTATCCATTTTCCTATGATTCTATGAACTTGGCACCTTAGCCTCACCAGGATCTCCAGGACTCTCACCCACTGAGGCAGCTAATAGGTTTGTAACAGTGGAGTCTTTTATAGAGATAGAGATAGAGATAGGGAAGGGACCTTCAGCAAAGGGAATTCCACAGTGGGGAACATCCTTCTACAAATGATGGTTGGTACTTTCCCTGCAATGGCAGTCTTAAGAAAGGAGTTCTTTTTTTTTTTTTTTTTGTATAATAGACCCCTTTGGCTGGTGAATACTTTGAACCCCTTCTCAAATTACACACACACACACACACACACACACACACACACACACACACACACGTATGTATATATACATACGTATTTACAGACATGCAAACATATATTCATGCAAGCATATACACACATACATGCATGTACACAAACATACACATACACGCATGTATATGTATACATATATGCACACATCCATATGTGTGCATGTTATGTGTTGGCTCTATATACCATATGTGCATACATGTATATGTATGTGAGCGTGTGTATATATGTGTATATAAATGTGTGTATATATACATACATAAGTACATACTCTCTCTCTCTCTCTATATATATATGTATATATATATATATATATGATAATATAGGAAACTACATATCTTGAAATGCCAGTAGTCAAAATGTTTTAAATGTTTTAAAAACAAAAATGAGTTCACAGACTCACTATTAAGAATTTCTGTTTAAAGAATTACTTAGAGCATTGAGAGGTTAAATGACTTATCTGGGTCACACAATCATGTGCATCAGAAGTGAGGCTTGAGGAGCGGCTAGGTGGCGCAGTGAATAGAGTGCCGGCCCTGGAATCAGAAGGACCTGAGTTCGGAGCCGGCCTCTGACACTTAACCCACACAAACAAAAACCTAGCCGTGTAACCTTGGGCAAGTTACTTAACTCCAATTGCCCTAAAGGGGCGGCTAGGTGGCGCAGTGAGTAAGAGTGCCGGCCTCGGAGTTTGGATGACCCGAGATCAGATCCGGCCTCAGAAAATGAGCACCCACGCATAAATAATGACTAGCCGTGTAACCTTGAGTAAGTTACTTAACCCCAATTGCTTTAAAAAAAAAAAAAAAAGAAGTGAGGCTTGAACTCAGGTCTTCCAAGGCTAGCTCACCATCCACAGTGTACCAAGCTGATTCTCCAGGATGCCTGTAGAAATGCAATGAACATTGTAAATCCTAATTTGAATGGACAGTGGAATGCTCTTTTTTTAAAACTATCTTTGGAGTTAACCAAGCCAGTTGCTTTCATTTTTTTCCCCCTGGAAGACCTCACTGTTTTAATTTGCCCTCTGATTTATGATTTGCAGTTGGAATTTGGTCATGACAGCCTAGTCCTCCAAATATATGATCTGTTGTTATTTTATTGTTATGGATTTAGAAATAAATATTGGTATTCCATTGGTTAGACTTTCTACTAATACAGCAAGTACATTTTTTTTCCTTTGCACCCCATTACACTGGAGATACAACATTGGCAAAAGGAAAGCTGCCTAATCTCTGTTATGACATCTGCATGAGCAAAGATTGAAGGGCAGAAGAAGTAGGATCAGATTTCTAGACTGAGTAGAGATTGGGTTATCCATGAATGACAAAGAAGACAAGCTATCATTCCTTTGTATATCCCAGGCAGGTGTACATATATCTTAACAGAGGTCAACATAATCCTTCACCATTATTCACTTAGTTTTCCAGAATTTGAAGGCAGGTTCTCCTCTCTTAAATTGAAATCTTTGGTTAAGTTGAGACTACTTAATTCAAGCACATTCAATTTCCTCTAAGGGAAGCAGAACCACATTGTGATGACATTTTTCAGTTGTTAAGTCATTGTGCCTGAAAGAGTTGGGCTTTGAATGCCCACCAGCAAGTGTCCATCTTTCCACCTGGCATGTCATTTCACTGATCTAGGTCTTTCTTGACTTGGCATCTGCTCTTACTCCAAACAGCTTGGACTTTTTCTTTAGGGAGAGGGAAAAAAAAACATTTAATTTTTTATAGGATTTTATTTTTCCCCCAGTTACATGTTAAGAAAAATTTTAGCATTCATTCTTGCAAGATTTTGAGTTTCAATTTTTTTTCTCTCCCCTCTTCTGAAAAAATGATAGGTGGTTTGATATAGCTTATACATGCAGTATCATGTAAAAAAAAAATTCCGTATTAGTCACAGTAATGAAAGAGACAGATTAAAAAACAAAAGAAAACCACAAGAAAGAATAAAGTAAGTGAAAGAAATTCTTCTATCTGCATTCAAAGCATTTTCCTTTGTGAGTCTTTTGTACTTGTTCTGTATCATTGTATTGCTGAGGAAAGCTGAGTCATTCATAATTGATCATTACACAATGTTGCTGACACTGTGTACAATGTTACCCTTGTTCTATTCATTTCACTTTGCATCAGTTCATAGGAGACTTTCCAGGATTTTCTGAAATCTGCCTGTTCATCATTTCTTATTACATAATAGTATTCCATTTTATTCATATACCACAGCTTGTTCAGCTATTCCTCAATTGATGGATATACCCTCAATTTCCAATATTTTGCTACCATGAAAAGAGCTGCTATGAATATTTTTGCACACAGAGGTCCTTTTCTCTTTTTTATGATCTCTTTGGGACACAGATTTAGTAGTGGTTTTGCTGGATCAAAGAGTATGCACAGTCTGGTTCTCCTTTGGACATAGTTACAAGTTGTTCTTCAGAATGGTTGCATAAGTTCACAACTCCACCAACAATGCATCGTTGTCCCAACTGAAATGAGGTTTATGCCGAGGGAAAGTACAAGGCTGGATCTGACACTGCACCATTCAGAGAACATAGTAGATAGTTGATTTTTCTCTTGATTTCTGACTTCTTTCTCACCCTCTCCTAGTAGCCTTCTCTCCCTGGAAGCTGCCTTCTCTATGGGGCTCCAATACCCTGCTCATCCTGGAAGATACCTCTTACCTTACAGCTCCTTCTTCTGACTGTGTGTTTGTTCTCAGAACTTGCATCTTAAGGAAGGGTCCCCAGGCCATCCATATTCACTGTTTTTTTCTTTCTTTCTGAGCCCCAACTCCTGATGCAACTCTGGGCTTTTTCCTCCTCACTTCGTCCTTCTCCCTTCCTCCCACACCACCCCTCCACCTCTTTTTAAAATATTTTTTTACATATTGGGTTTCACCAAGAGCAGGCAGACTCCTTGAGGGTAAGGACTGTCTTTATGTTCTTTGTATTTGTTCCAGAGATGGATTTTGTGTCCACCAAGGCAAGTAATCAATCACCTTCCAGCCAGGAATATCCAATGAATGAAAGCCCAATGAACCCTTGAAGTTTGCCTTGGGCTCAAACCTGAAATGAATCAGATCTATCTCAAGCTGGAAGGGACATACATTTGCACTGTTTTCACGGAGGAGATATAGTACTGAAGGTGCTATGTTGACAGGAGATGACATTGAGGGTTGACCTTGATATGGAGGATAATATGGGGGATTTGCAGTCTGGAAGACCTCAATTCAAGTCCTGCCTCACATACATATTTGCTATGTCACCTTAGGCAAATCATTCAATGTCGCAGCCTCAGTTTCCTCATCTGTAAAATGGGAATGATAGCACCTATCTCTTAGGTTTGTAGTGGGAATCAAGTCAAATAAGTCAAGAAGTCAATCAACAAGAATTTATTAAGAGTCTCCTATGTGCCAGGCACTATGCTAAACACCAGGAATACAAACAACATCAAAAGATAGTTCTTCTTGACAAGGACCTCACAGTTGAATGGGGAGACAATATGCCAATAGCTATGTACAAACACAATACAGACAGAATGAATTGTGCTGATCTTGTGGGAAAGACATTCAGGTATAGGAGGACAGGGAGATAAATGTAATGGCTTTGGAAATGTCAATACTTTTTGTTATCTATTTCTTTGTATATTTATTTAGTGTTCATTTTTTAAATTAAGTTTCAAATCCTCTTCCTCCCTTCTATCCTTCCCCTACTGGTGGAGGCAAACAATATGATATCAATTATAGATATGAAGTCAGGCAAGACATATTTCTACAATAGCCATATCCCGCCCCCCCCCCCCACCTCAAAAACACAGAACAAAAACCAAGAAACATAGCGTGGAAAATGCCTACTTCAGGCTGCACTCAGAATTCATTAGTTCTCTCTCTGGAGATGAATGCATTTTTTTTTTTTATCATGGGTCCTTTGGAATTGTCTTGGATCACTGTCTTGATCAGAGCAGGTTAATCACATTTGAGCATCCTTACTGTTACCGTGCACAATGTTCTCCTGGTTCTGCTCATTTCACTTTGCATCAGTTCATAAAAGTCTTCCCAGGACTTTGAAAACTTTACATTGCTATCTACATCTTGCTTATTAGTAGTATTGAGCATGTGTAGTAATTGTGGGGGAGGGGAGTTTTTAAGGACAGCAAAATGAAAAAGTATTACTTAATTGAGTACTGTGGGAAGAAGGAATGAGTTCAGAAACATATTTGAAGACTGTATTCGTCCAAAGAAAATTTAGAATCAGAAGACCTGGATTCAAATTCTGCCACTACCAGTGTGAACTTGGGTGAGTGCTTTTATATCCCTGGACCTTAACTTTCTAATTTACACTATGAAGCCATTGCACTAGGAGGCCTGTCTGTGATCCCATAATGGTCACTTCCTTTTAGGGACTCATTTTCCTTATCTGTCAAATGAGTGGTTTAAATAGGTGAATCCTAAGATCCTTCTAGTTCTAAACTCGTGCCTCAGATTTCTAACACCTTGCTCTCAGACACAAAAAAGCCTTCTAAGCAAGGAATGTTTCACTTTCTTTTCTGACTTTAGGGAGGGGGGAAGGCTCAGGAAAGATGAAAGCCCTTGAATACCTTTGGAGTCAGAGAAAAATAGAATATCCATCAGTGTGTGTGGTGGGGGAGAGGTAGATGTTCTCTGAGCTAAGCTCCAAGCTTAGGTTCCAGGTGCTTAAGGTCTGACTTTGGATACAGCACACCAAGAATGGAGGCCCCATTTTACTGATGAATCTCAGAGAGCTGAAAAGACTCAGGGAAATATTTTAGTGTCTAAGTGTCTCTTGCCCAAAAGTTCCACCTCCCTTTGCCCCATCTTGTATTGTTACATGGTCAGGGATTCCAGGGTCATCACTCTAAAAGTCATGCACTCTAAATGCGTCATATGATGCATTCCCTTAAATTTACAGATGAGGAAACTGAGGCCAGAAGAGGAAAAGTGATTTGCTCAAGGGCATCTTAGGTGTTTGAGGGAAGCCAGACTTTCATGGTGGTGATTTCTAAGTGGGGAAAGGGGCAGTAAAGGAGATAAGAGAGCTCTTAGCCTGAATAGGGTGTTTTCCAGACTTTCCTGGTAGCTAAGGAGAGAGTAGCAAGGATAGAAGACAAGAACTCCCTCATCTCTGTTTGGCAATAGGGGCTGGCTTCCTGGGTTGCCTTGATGGGCCTAATTAAAGGAGAGTGAAAGAAAGACTAGAAACTAGAAGAGGGAGAGTTTCAGCTGGGATGGGAGTAGAGGGGATCTTCCAAGGTCGTGAGAGGCCCAGCCCAGTCATTCCCAGAAGCCAGAAGAGTTCGGGGTGGTATGCCCTGGGGGAAGCAGTCCAGAAGCAAAACACTCGACAACCAATCAAGCTCTGCTAGGAGGCTTCGTTGTCATCTTTAGATTGTTCCATGGGGACAGTAGAAAAAAAAGGGGAAGAAAATCCAGGTGTCTATGTGTGGGGGGATAGGGGACTCCTTACTCAAAAATCTGTGCATCGTAACCCACTCAGGGTCCCGAGCCCCGCCTGACGCAGGAGTCTGGAAGAGAAGGCAGAATTCGAAAGGGGAAAGACGGAGGGAAAGAGGGGGCAGGGAGAGGAGAGGCCATATAGGTTTGGATGTCTGAGTGCCTGAATTCCTTGGGATGTGCCCTAGGAAGAAAGGAGTATCGGAGCCAAAACGGGGTGACTTCCCCCAGGCGGCACCCCCTCAGACAGATAGGTAAACTCTTGGGGCCAAGCCCCGTTCTTTTCAGGTTCCCCACCTTCTCCAGGTGACTTGTGCCCCCCCCCCCCGAATTAAGCATACTAGACAGAAAGACCCATGCAGGACTGCTCGGGTCTCGGACACAGACGCGCGTGTGAACACACATACACACACACACACACTCACCAACGCACGCACACAAGCACTTTCCTGGGGGCCTGCAATTGATCAGGGACTGGGGCCCCTGCGGTGGGCGCGCCATCACTGAGCTCTGCTTGGCCAGGGGCCGAGCCTGCCCCTTTCTTCCAGACTCTAGAAGAAAAGGATTTCCGCACCTCACTACCCCTCCCCAACACAGCAGAAGGAAAGGAGACCAAAGGCTAGTGATCAACTCTCAGCCTAGCCTTGGGATGGACAGTGGCCCGGTGCAAGATCACGAGCTCTGGAAACAGAGAACTGGGGCTCTAACTCCACCTCTGACGTGTACTATTTGGAGTATCTGGGCAAGTCCCTTTGGCCTCAGTTTCCCACTTTGTAAAGTCGGAGAATGAAGAGGGGTTGGATCGGATGACCATTGAGGTTTCACGTGTCCCAGGGCAGGGAATATCATATGAGGGGGGAAGGGGGGATGGGGAGCTAGGGGGCTAGGAGAGACAGAGGCCTGACTCCCACCCGCCTAGGTCTGTGGTACTGCTTTAAAATCCTGTCTAGTTTGTCATAGGCGGGCCCGGAAGCGCATGCGCACAGCCCCGACACCTTCTCCCTCCCTCTCCAGCCTTTTCCTTCTGCAAAACTGTTTTTTTCCCCTAAACATTTTCAGAGAACTCAGCGCAGAGAGAAGGGGAGAGAGAGAGAGAGAGAGAGAGAGAGAGAGAGAGAGAGAGAGAGAGAGAGAGAGAGAGAGAGAGAGAGAGAGAGAGAGAGAGAGAGAGAGAGAGAGAGAGAGAGGCAGAGAGGCAAGAGAGACAGAGACCCGGGGAGAGTGGGGCCAGGGGTGAAGTGGGAGGGCAGACTATCTTTCTCCTTTGGAGCCCAGGGAGCTTGGAGTTGGAGCAGCAGCAACAGCAGCAACAGCAGCAGCGGCAGCAGCGGCAGCAGCACCAACCACAGCAGCAGAAGCAGCGGCGGCGGCAGCAGCAGCAGTCCCTAGCAGCGCAGAGCCCACCGAACCAGCCCAGGAGCGCAGAGGCAACAGAAGTCGCCGCTGGACACTCCGCTGCCGCCGCGCGGCGCTCGCCCCCCTGGCTCACCCTGTCTTTCCTCCTTTGCCTGGGACAGTCGACGGGGTCCCAGTGACTTGTGTTTGGAGCCCCGGGAAAGCTGAGCTGCCTCGGATCTCGGGAGCCCCGCCCCCACCACTCTCCTTTAGTGCCCGCTTTCTTCGCCTTTCGTTTTGAAAAAAAAAAGGGAGGAGGGAGGAGGAGGAAAAGAGAGGGCAATTAAAAAGAAGAAAGAAGGAAAGAAGGGGGGGACTTCCCCCCTGGTCAACCCAAGGGCCATCGACCCCAGCCCTGAGGGAAGCCGAGTTGAGTTCACCCTTTAAACTTTTTTTTTTCTCGAGACTCCTCCTTTTCTCAACCCAAGAGTTCCCTATCCCAGTCCCGCGTCCCAAAATGAAAGGACCGAAGCAAGGGGCGCCTCGTTATCCTCGGACCACTGAGTTTCCTGCTGCATCTCCAGAAGAAAAGCCCGGCGTGCCGGATTGTTTTGTCGCGTAAAATCTACAAGTGTGTGTGTATACACAAACGTGCACATATATACACAATCGCGTGCGCGCGCGTACACACACACACACACACACACACACACAAACACACAAACACACTCACGGTGGACGGAGGGACTAGCAGCTCGGGAGCGAATGGTTCGGCCCCAGACCCATCGAGGAGTCCTAGGGGAGGCGAGAACAGCCTGAAGCTTGCACAGTCGTGGTAGAAAGAAAGGGGCACCTGGGTGGAAAGATCGCTGCCCTCGGGGCAAGTGTGTGTCGTGGGGGCGGGCGGGGAAGGGGGGGGTCTCACCCCCTCGTGAAAGACTTTTTTTTTTTATTTGTTGTAAAGTGTTTCGCACAATCACGCCCACATTTGGGGTTGGAAAGCCCTAATTACTGCCATCTCTGATGGACGTTGGGAACCCAGCCATCAGAAGAGCGCAGCACGGCTCTACGGTCGCCAGGGCGCTAGCGCAGGACCCAGGTCCCTCTCCGCCGCTCCCGCTGCCCGCCTTGTCCCCGGACTTTCTCCCCACCCCGGCCTCCAGGGCCCGGGCGGTGGCCAGCTCTTCCCCCGCGGCCCCGGCTGCTGTGCCGCACACCCGAAGCCCCTCTGCTACCATTCTGGGCTCCGGCGCGGGCTCCCGCTGGGGCTGCTGTTGCTGCCGCCTCTGTTTCTGCCGCTACAGCCGCTGCTGCTCCCGCAGTCGGCCATCCCTGCTCTCGAGGACTCCCACCCAGGACTGTGCGGTCCTTCCTGGACGGACGCCGCTCCTCTGGGATTCCTGGGCTGCTCTCCCTGAGGTGGGAACTTCCATCCACCTCCAGTCCCCCTCCTCGCGAGCCATGGAGGTAGGTTCGAGGCTGCTCTCTTCGCTCTCTTTGCGCTCTCTCTCTCTCTCTCTCTCTCTCTCTCTCTCTCTCTCTCTCTCTCTCTCTCTCTCTCTCTTTCTCTCTCCCCAAATTCTCCTGCCAGTTTCTACTCTGAAGTCGAAGTAGTCGGGAATGGGGGGTGTGTGTGTGTGTTGGGAGAGTAGGAGTAAGAGGGTGAAGAGGAGGAAGGCCCACGTTATTTCCTTTTTCTTTCTTTCTTTTTCTTTCTTTTCTTCTTCTTTTTTTTTCACCAGAAGGTTCGGGTGGTGGCTGTAAAGTGTATCAGTCACATATATGATAATTCCGTGATGTTTGGCCAACCCAAAAGTGGAAGGGGGCAAAACGCCCGAGCCCGGCCTTGATTTCTTTGGATCCCGAGGGTCGGGAGGAGGGACTAGGAAAGAACAGCCCCAGGCCCTCCCTCGCTCCCTCCCGCCTCACCTCCGGGTCCCCCCTGTCGCTGTGCCCTTCCAGTCTCTTGCCCGGGCGGTCCACCGGGGGAAGCACTGGCCCTTTAAGAACGCCTGGCCCAAGCCTCTGCGGACACCCTGGGGCCCGAGGGGGCCGGCCTGCCTTCGTCCCGAGGATTAGTGGGAGCGCTTTGTGAGCGCCGGCCTCCCGCATTTTGCATCTGTAAGGGGGCCAGTCTCCTGGATGGGGGGCCCTCCCCATTCTACCCCCGCCCTACAGCTAGCACCCCCCCCCCTCCCCGTTTGACTTACTCCTTTTGAAGTTTTTCAGACTCCGGGCGGGATAGGGTGGGGAGAGCGGGGGAGAAGTTTGGTCGCTGGGGTTTGTTTGAATTGTCAGCTGTGCCCGGCCTCAACAGAACCCCTCACTCAAAGGGTCACCGAGAGGTCACTTTCACAGCCCCCCCCCCGCCCATCCCCCTTTCCCCTTCCGTAGTCCTCTCAGTTTCCCTGGCGCTGCCCGAGGTGCTCTCCCTTGGCAAAAGTCCTCTGGTACCACCAATCCAAGCCGAGCGCTCTCGCCCCATTTCCAAGGGAGGAACGAGACCTACCCCGGGGATTGGGTCCTGAGAAAAGTGCTCCAGCAATGGAAAATCAAAACCTGTAATTGTCCTTCCTCCGGGGATCACGAGCACATATTCTCTCTCTCTCTCTCTCTCTCTCTCTCTCTCTCTCTCTCTCTCTCTCTCTCTCTCTCTCTCTCTCAAGGTCTTCCTTCCCCGACCCCAATCTCTCCATCAAACACCAGCTTGGTTCAGCAAAGCCCTGGGTTGGGTGAATGAGTGACAGATTCTCCAGAAGCTTCCTTCCCTTCTTAAGTGGACACCCCCAGGCTTGGAAGTCGTTTAGTAGCCTTCGGGGCCGGGACCACAGGCCTTCCTGGCTCCGCCCCCCCACCCCCACCTCAAAGGCATCCAGATGTTGCAGCCAGGTTGCCAGACAACCTCTACCCAAGAAGGTTAAAGGGGAAAGAAGGTTAAAGGGGACGGCCCGCGGGCTGCTACAGTGATCGGTGAAGTTCACCCCCCCCCCCAACTCAAGTACACAGCTTGGAAGTGGGGAGCCAGGGGAGACAAATGGGGGGGAGGGGGACCCGGTGATGCTGGCTAGGGGAGGAGATCTGGCCGCAGCCCACTCCCGCTGCAATTGCCGCGATCCTGAATAAGGGAAGGGCGCTCCTAGTCCCCTCTACCCTCAACTTCCAGACCTTTTCGGCCCAACCCGGGAATCTAATGGCCTAAACCATGTAGGGTGGGTCTGTGAGCTCTCTCTCACCCTTCTTCGCTGGTTAGCTGCCTGGTTTGTTCTCGCTTGGTGGGGCGGTCCCCAGTGCCCCCTGTTGGCCACGCGTGGATAGGACGCCTCCCAGATAACCAAGGCAGTCTCTCTAATTTCCTTTCTCTCCTGCCTCTCCAAAGGCCACTTCTGGGCGCTGTGGGTCTTCTGAAGCTCCTCTGGGTGGCTCTCCGGTTGGGGTAAAAGATGACTCTCCTCCAGGGCCAAAGGGGACACGATAGTCTGGCGATCTTCGCGGCATCCCGAAGGGAGGGGCTTGCGCAGGTCGGTTGCTTGTGGCTGGGACACTGACGCTAAGAAGCACCAACTTACAGTCAGGTCCAAGATTCTTAAGACTCCTGCTGGCCCTGGGGATCCCTTGAATCCACTCTTCCTCCATTCACCCCCCCCAGCCCCCCTCCCCGCCCCCGTCCCCTTCTTTCAAGGCCAGGGGCTGGTTTGCCAAGCTGCAAACTGGAGGTAGGGAGTTGGGTAGGGCGTAAGGAAGAAGAGGCTTAGATAGGATAGTGGGACTCCTGCTCTAGAAATAAGTTTCTGGAGAGAGAAGGCTGAGGGATGCAGAGAACCAAAGCTGGCCTTCCTTCTCCCTCCACGTTTCTCCATCTCTAGCCCGGGTTGACCAGTCCTATCGGAGCTCACTGGATACTGGTGGAAAGGGACAGAATGCTTGCATGCGCTTCCTTAGTGTGAGAGCTCGGTTGGGGGAGCCGGGGGAGAACACCTTGCCACGAAGCCCCCGGGGTTCCAAGAGGCAGGCGCCAGGAAGAAGGGAGGGTTGGGGGGGTGGGTCAGAGAACTCCAGGCCAGTGATGGCCCCTTTGTCTATTGCCGGCGGCCTACAACTTCGCCAAGACCAAGCCGAGTAGCTCTCACTCTCCCTGAAATGTTTTGCTTTTTTTTCCCCCTATGCAAAGCATTTCTGCATCTTGCACTACCAACCCACCTTAAAACAAGATCTAAAATAGAGAAGCTGATGGGGTAGGTGGCCCCCCCCAACACACACACACACACACACACACACACACTTATAATCCTTGGACTTTGGGAGTTTCCCATCATTGTTTTCTCTACTATGTGCTTGGATCAGCCTGTGACCTTCCTTTAGCTACATATGTATGTAAACTTGGCTTTCCCCCTCTCCACCCCACCAGCCTTTCCTAACCTTCCAGCGGTTCCCCAGAGGTCTGAGGCCTCAGAGCCGCTGGAGAGCTGGGAGGAGGAACTGGGAAGGACGCATAAAGAGCCCGGAGCCGTCTGCTTAGCTTGGGGAGCACTCAGAGTGCGGAGCTGACTAGAAAGTTTGAGGGAAAGGGAAAAGCTAAAGTTGAGGGGTGCTTTAACAGAAGCCCCTCCCCGCCCATTTCTGTGCTTGGGGGCCGTTAATTTCCGTTTTTCCTGCCACAAGCTATGTGTGTGTGTCTGAGCTCTGGCAGGTTTCAGGTTATCGAGAATTTCCTGTGCGTTGTAGTGACAGGTTTTCCTCCCTCCTCCCCCTTTCCTTCCCCATCGGGAAGAATTAAGAGCACCTTTAATTCAGCGAGATTTTTTTTTAACCGAATAGGGAGCCCGCAGAGTTGAGAGTCCTATGGCAGGATAAATCCTGTCTTTCCTCGGCAAAGTGCGCCTTCTCCTCCCTTTTCCGGGAACCTGGGAAAGGCATAGTAGACTCTCTGGACTTCAGAACAAAACCTCCCAACAACAGCACACGATCACACACACACACACACACACACACACACACACACACACACACGCAGCTCACTTTCCCATTCATAGCTTCCATGCAAAGCTTTCCTGCAGGCTCTTTCCAACCAGGGGACTCTATATTTCCCCCTGTTCAAAGTTCCTGGGCCAGCTCCGGAACTTGACTTTCTCCAAGGCGGACACAGAGAGAAAAGTGTTAAAAATCTTTCTTGGAGAACTAGACTCTAGGTCCATTGGGCAACTATGTAGTATACATACTGGTTTTTCCTCCTCCTTGGCTTGTAGGGTCCTTCCAAAAATAAGGGCTGGGGGATAATCTGCTGGGTGAGGGTGAGGTTGAGGGTTGGGTTTGGGGCCCTTTCAGAGAAAGAAGCAGTAGAGCGAGCGGTTGGTTGGCCTCTTCCCGTTCTCTCTTTCCACTGCCTTCCTCATTTGGTACGCAGAAACTTCGCCCTTTCCTTCTCCTCGCCCCCCTAACACTCATCCACTCCTTCCACAATGCTAATTTAGACTTTAGGGGAAGTGGTGGGGTCCCCTGACTTTGCATTGATTGGAAGGAACGTGAACTTGCCCCTTCCCTATGGTAGGCTGCAGGCTCTCTTCTCTGTCTGTGTGGCTTTGCCAGTAACAAAGGGATCCATCCGCTTTAATCCTTGGGATCTGTTATCAATTTCTCCTACTCTGCGCTCCCAGCCCCTCTTTGCATTAGCCTGGAAACCCTTCAACTCCCATCCGTACATTTTATGCCTACACGTAAACACGTATGTTAGATGTGTGTGCATGTGCACACCACAGACTGCCTGCCCCTCCTTCCCCTCCCTCCCTCCCGCTGGGGTCGCCCCTTCTGGAAAATTTAAATGGGAACCTTGGCTGCGGGCAGACGCAAACCCCCCACTCACTCCTCTTCCCCCAGTAAGTCCCGAAACTTGACACTTTGGGGCGGGGGAGAAGGGGAGAAGGAGCTGCTGAGCTTTGGGAAATGTGCCGGGAGAGGAGGCTTCGCCCATCTAGTTGGGGGGAAAATAGGAGGCCAAGCTGGCCGATGCAGGCGGGACAAGGGGAGGGAAGCAGGTCTACCGGCTATCTTTCCCAGTGGAGCAGTGTTGGGGGGGGGGGTGGCAGGAGCAGGTAGGGAGACTGGCAGCTGGCAGCCTTCATGGGTCTCCTCTGTTCTTCCTCTAGCCACCCCCAATTCCAACGTCCATCCCACCCTAGCTCTCTCTCACCCCCGAGCTGGCCTCCAGGCTCCCTGTCCCCGCCCTGCAGTCTCAGCCCTTGCTGCTGCCCAGAGACTTGGGAGGTTCGAAGACCAAGAAGGCTCTGGAGGCCCGAGTAAGGCAGGCTCAGTGATACATACTAAAAACTGCTTAGTAGGGGTGTCTGCAACTTTATTAGCGTCTCCCCACTTTTCCCTCCTTGAGGTGAGGGAACCTCTACCCCCTCTGTGAGTCTCCCCCTCTGTGAGTCACCCCCTCCCCCAGAGGCAGCAGCGCAGAGAGGACCCCGCTGTCTTGTCCACCCTTCCAGGAGAAGCTACTTGTCTCCAGGAAGCCACTAGCAGAGCCCCGATCAATGCCCCTTTACCCCTTCCGGAGAGATTGGAGCTTTGTCCTACCAGGTTCTGGAAAACCTAGGACAGGAAGCTGCAGTCTCCTACTCGGTTCTGTCAGCTTGCGCTGAACCGGAGGGACAGACAAGCCGGATGAGGCCGCGCAAATGTTCCCCATCCCCTCAGCTGCTTCAGCTTTAGGGATGGGGACGGTGGAGCAGGGAGTAGGCAAGGTCGGACTTGGCTCTTGGACTTGTGCTTCTAACCGTGGAGAAATGACTGTCCCTGTGTCTGCCTGACCCTAGTCCTTAGCCCCTGCCCTTCTTTTCTTCCTGCTTTTCCCAGTGTACAGTCCCCTGGGCCTAATACGATACTACTCCAGCCAGTCCCCAAACAGTCCCCCTTCCCGACTGCTGCCCAGGGCCAGAGGCGGGGGGGGGGGGGTGGCTTGTCCGCTTCTCCTTTGGGAAGGTTGCCCTCTTCCTTTCCCTCCTCCCCTTCATCCGCTCTTGAGAAAGTCCTAAACGAAACCTGCCCTGCCCGTGGCCATCTGGAAGCGGCTCTCCAACAAACCAGCCCCTAAACTGATTATGGAGCATACGTTGTCAATTCGGAGTTAAATTTACCAGCTGGGTATCTCTCTCTCCCTGGCCGCCTCCCCCCACCCCGCCCCCGCCCAGTACCCCTTTGCCCTTCCCTCCAGTTCTGTCCCCCACCCCCAGGTCCTCACCACCTCCCCGCCCTCCCTGGCTGCCCTCCCCCCAGTCGGCGCACAGTGAGCTTCTCTGCTCCCAGTCGGCTCCCCGAGCATCTGGCCACCTCTCTCCCTGGGATTGAGTCGGACTCCACTTGCTGGGTGCCGCAGGTCTGGGATGAGTGAGGGTGGTGGCACCCTTCATCGAATGCTTGCCTGCCCTCCTGGGGGAGCAGAGTGAATGAAAGTGGCGGGAGGCAAGAAAGAATACGGGGAAAGAGTGGAGGCTGCTGCCGGCTGGCTTGGCACCGGGCTGGGACGCAACAGCCCTGAGACATGTTTGTAATCGCTGGGCTGCTCCTCCGCAAGCAGCATCGCCCAGGAATAAGGTTTCCTCCTCCCGAGGCTGCGTGGGTGGATTAATTTGGAAAAGCAGCTGCCTATATCTTGCCATCAAAAACTTCTGGATAAGAGAAGGGACAGCCAGGCAGCCAGGCAACAGGCAACTTCCGAGATCCAGGATGCTTCCCTTGTTTAAACTTGCAGGTTCGAAAATGAACTGAGAAACAATAAACATCTACTCCCTCTTTCCTTCTCCAGAAGTCGCTTGGAATTTTGGTCCAAGGAGGTACTTTGGGATCAGCGGGCAGTGCCACTGCGATGCCTTCGAAGTTGTCTCTAGTGGCCTTGGCCATTTTCGTCTCTGTTACCCAGGTTGTGATAGAGGCCAGCTCTTGGTGGTAAGCAGATCTGAAATGTGTGTGTATTTGCATTCTCTTTTTTCTGGAGTTCTCGACAGCCAATATGCTTAAGACCAAAAATGTCGGTGGAGTTTCCTTGGGAATCTATCTATATATGTATGTACATTTATCATATGGAACATGCATATATTAATGGGCACTTTCCTCCTCCCCCCTTTTTTTCTCTTTCTTTCTCCTTTTTAATATTTCCCCGGCATTGTGTAGATTATCTTAAGCTCCATGGGGAATATGCGCATGTAAACCTCGGAGATTTCTATAGGGCCCTTGTTAGGATGTGGGAGTGCATGTGTTATGCCCATGTAGTCTTAGTACTCTGTGCCATAAAGGGGAACAGAAATCCACTTCTCTAATAATTGTAAACCTATCTATAAACTTTTTTTTTGTCACCTCTCAGTAATAAAAGTGAGTTTCTACTTTTATTTTGTGTCACTCTAGGTTATTAACCTACAGGGTCGGAAAATAGGCAGAGTTCTGGGAAGACAGCTAAACTCTCCAAGCTGGGCTGAGGAAAAAAAAAACACCCAAAACTTGATATAGTTACATCCCCCCACCCCCACTCACACCCCCCCAAAAAAGATTTCTTGCAGTCATTGGTCTTCCAGACTGCAGTATATCCAGCAATGATTTATGACAGCTCTCTGAATTCTTCCCCCCTCCCTTAAATGAACCACATTTTTCTTACTGTCTAAGTTGACTGCTGCCTGACTGAATACCCTGTTTTAGTCCTTTGGGGTCATATAAGAAACTCTTTTTTAAAATTTCCCCAAATAGTGCTTGGTTTCTGTAGTAGACTTTGTACACACACACACACACACACACACACACACACACACACATACTTATACATGTACACATATATGCATGGCTAGATGGTGTATATTGGATATTCTCTGTCTCTGTCTCTCTGTACCTCTGTCTCTTTCTCTGTCTCTCTGTTAGAAGGGACCACTATCTTTACTCCTAACCTTGGTTATTCAGGACTGTTCTTGATTTTCCATGTAGTTACCTCTAGATAGGGTGAGGACACCCAGCATGGAGGGAATCCCATTCTACAGTTTGGATTCTCTGAAGCTTGTCCACTTTCTCTGGCATGTGCCTAAATAAATCTGTAAACCACCTGGGTCCAAGGATATGTAAAGAGAGGACAAGGCTGGGGGTAGAAGGAACCGAGGCCAGGTCAGACTGCTGGGCTCAGATAGCATGGGCCACACCATTGGGTTTAAACACAGAACTTTTCTGAAACTTTCTTTTCACATTGTCAAAAGGACCACCAGAGAAAGGCTATGTGTGTGCACAGATGCATGGAGGGTTGACATGCTTTAGATGCTACCTGGAGAGTGAAGCCGATCTTAAATCTCTAATGAATGTCTCTCCCCTCCCCCATTTTTAGGTCATTAGGCATGAATAACCCTGTTCAGATGTCAGAAGTCTATATCATAGGAGCTCAGCCCCTCTGTAGCCAACTGGCAGGGCTCTCTCAAGGCCAGAAGAAACTCTGTCATCTCTATCAAGACCACATGCAATATATTGGAGAAGGAGCAAAGACGGGCATTAAGGAGTGCCAGTACCAATTCCGACACAGACGATGGAACTGTAGTACTGTGGATAATACCTCCGTTTTCGGAAGGGTCATGCAGATAGGTAGGAAATAAATTTTAATTCTCCCCCTCTCCCAAGTCATTTGTTGGAAATACACATTTATTCTGATTTACTCCAAAGCCTGCCTGCTGTTCTCCTCTGATTTTTGCACAATATGGTTTTAGATCTTTTATTTCTGTTGTTTTTTTTCCTATAGTGCCAGCATTATGTTATTAATAACAGTAATTCAGGCTGAATGAGTTTGCCAACAGTTTTTATTCCTGCTTGATCTTCTCAATATAGCAATGTCCTGGATCTCAGCATTCTTCTAACTAGAGCAATTCGGCTTCTTTTCGGTTTTCCGAAAGTGGACGGCAAGGGTTCTGGCATTTGGGGGGTTGGGATTCTAAAACTTTTGTGGTTTTCAGAAGTTTCCTAGCTTCTGAAACAATTAACATCATCACCCTAGAAGCATGCTGAAAGCTTTTGATTTTAAGAATGCTTAGCTTTAGAGCAAAAGAAAAGAAATACCTGATAGATATAGATTTTTCCTGTAGATGAAACGTGAAAGAAACCTATGTGGAGTCACTGGTGGGGGGAGCTTTAGTAAAAAGAGAAATAATTTACATGTTTTCTTTTGGTTCTTGTTGGAGAAGGGCGCGGGAGGCATCTCAACTGAGAATTTTAGATTAGAAATAAAGATTGATGCTGCTCAAAGTTCCAGTTCGTGATTTTAAACAACCTGTTATATGAGACTTATTCTTTCAAACCAGTAGGGATGGTATTAAACGGGACCAAAGGCAAAGGTCTAAAAAATAGATTAGGCCTCAGATGGATTTGATAGAAAAGGGTGCTCTCTAGAAAGTATGGTTCTATGCTTATTCCCAAGTATGAATATTCTTGAGGTCTCTTTTATTTTTATTCCAACAAACTCTTGCAATGAATATGATTGCAATTTACAAGAAGATGCAATTGATCCAGGCAATTAGTCTTCCTTGAGGAAAATGGGGCTTTGGATCCATCAGGGATGGCAAAAATACATTAAGAAACCTGAAAAGTTCATTCACTGAGCACAAAAAAATGGGCTGTCACTGCATATGTGTGCCAGCTTCATAAACTAAAATAATACATGACTGGGAGCCAATCTCCTAATGGAATGGAAAAATAATCTGCATTTTCAGCCTGCAAAGTTTTGTAGGTTCTTATCCGTTCTGTTAATGATTAAAATATTACAAATTTATTTATAAGGGTCTCAGCCTAGGAGTACTGAGTTGGTGGGCCATGGTATCCAGACAATGTCTTTGCTCATATGGTGAAGGATGTACAGGCCACATGAGGTGGTGTGGGACAAGCCAGGTGTCAGCTGCCTGAGTCTTTGTGACTTGTGGGTGTTTGAATGTCTTTGGTTCTTCAAGATAGCACAGAACTGGAATGTTCTCAACTATAAAAGTATACGCTCCTGCTGTATTCTTCAGCAGTATATGTGAACAGATATCCTGTGGTAATGATAGTACTGGGGGTGGTGGTAATGGGGGCAGATTTTCAGGGTAGCCACTCGAATAGAGCCTTTGTTTCCAGGCTCCATTCATGAGAGTCTTCCATACATGGAACACTACATACCACAAGCATCAGAAAAAGCTATCATTTACTAAGTGAATTTGAGGTCTGAAGGCAAACCTATTGCGAGTGTGGTCCAGGAGCCAAGAACCACCTTCCTCAGGGACAAGTAGAAGGCTTTGCACCAGAGCATAATTTAATTGTCCCTTGACAGCATTTCCTGATGCCTGACTCCTGTTTGGGTTCATGGGAAGTGGGTGGGTTGATGGGTAAGAGTGTGTCCAGACTCTCTGGAAAGGGCTCCCTCCTTGATGATATCTTTGAGTTAGCTGATATCCTAGACAGGACATTTGAGAGCTTTTCTTGCCAAACTATTGATCATGGCCTTCAGCAAGTTTCAGGGAGGCGTCAGCTTCTCCAAAAGAGAAACAGTCAACACATTAAAAATCAGAATGAAGAACGTGGGGGGAGGACTAATTCTTTTGGTTTAAAAAGGGGAAGAGGTGGGGGGAGGAGGGAACTATAGTAGACCCTGAGCAAAGAGATTCCCAGAGAAGTAAGATCTAGGGGGTTTCCCCGTCCCCGATCTTGCCAGGGGTGGGAAAGTTTGTTTGAGGACAATATAGTGAGGGAGAAGGCAGACAGTTTGTTGGTAGAAAGGGAGAGACAAGTGTGTATGTGTCTCTGTGTGTGTCTGTGTGTGTGTGTGCCTAATACATCAAGGAAATTGTTCAGAAACAATTAGTCCATATGAAAATCTGACCTTATAATGGGACCAGTGTCAAAGAGGTTTAGGGTGATATGCCTGACCCCTGTCCTCTTTAACTTAGACACCTCATTTTTCTTACATGTCAATGCCTTTGAGACACTCTGTACAACAGAGCTCATTAGCGACTTATTTTTCCATCCAAAAAAAAAAGTTTCTCATTTTTCATTAAGTAGTACCCCCAAGATTTTCAGCCCCTGTTTTCTTTATTTTCACAGAGGGCAAAGACGTTTTTTAAAAGGCAGCATCATTTAGCAGGGTGGGGAGATGGTCAATGGAGGTATTTCACACAGAAGGATACCAGATCAGAGCAGCAGTATTACAGAATAAAAGAGCTAACTGATTGCTATTGAGCTAAAAAATGCACATTTTCCAAAGGATAATGTTTCTTTTAGGGATGAATTTGCTTTTGCATTTCTTTGCTCCGGTCTTTTTATTGTATTTTGAGCAAAATGTAAAATTATAAGAATTGAGGGAGTTTCCTTCTATACTATCAACATCACAGAGCCAATTTCCCCTTGTAACTTGGAAAACACACACACACACACATATGTATGTGGGATGTGAGTATACACATACACACTATATATATATATATATATATATATGACAGAGCCAGAGTGAGCTTGCCTTCAAAGTCATCTATACCAGGGTGTTTGTGGAGCTGAATTTCTTAATCCTTTTTGATGCCTTTATCCCCTAGGGCAGGCTTTTGGGGAAGCCAGTGGACCTCTTCTAATCATATTAAATAAATAGAATAAAATACATAGGATTTCCCAGGAAACCAATTATTTTGAAATACCATTATTTTAAAAAGTTCTTGGCCTCCAAGTTAAGAATCCCTAATTTAGTTCAACTTTTTCCTTTCACAGATGAGGAAAATGAGATTGTGAAAGAGATAAAGTGACTAATTCAGGGTCACATAACTAGTAAATGCCAGATGAGAGACTTGAACCTAGGCCTTTCATACTGAAAAAAAACTATGCCATGCTAGTATTGTGTGTGTATGTGTTTGTATGTGTATGTGTTTATGTGTGTATATGTGTGTGTGTGTGTGTATATGTATGTGTGTGTTTATTCATTGGCTAGGAGGGACTTGTCATTTCATCCTCCTAAGGGACTTCTCCTGGTCCCCAAGGATTCTTTCCCCCTGTGTAGATGACCATCTCCTCTGTGATTTGTGGGTTTAAACACTTGTCTGGAACACAGACTGTTTGGACTTCCCCGAGATCAAATAATTAGGAGGTTTCAGGCAGGACATGACCCCAGATATCCCTGGCCCCAGAGCTGATTATCAAGCCTCGTTGCTTCATAGATATTCAAGTCGATATATTTGTGTGTGTGTGTGTGTGTGTGTGTGTGTGTATCATACAAATGCACATATATAGACATAGAGTTTTAAAGCTAGTATATAGATATGAGAATATACATGGATGTGTGTAGATGTGTTTTATTTTATAAAAGCCTTTTGTATCTTTTATAAAGAGTATGGTCCTGTTTTCTCACTTCATACTGACTTGCTTTCACCCCTTCCCTGTCTAGTTCAGAACTTCTAATCCTGGAGTTTTCCGACCCGAAGAACAGAAACCCAAGGCCCTGCCTGCCTGTTCCTATTTCTGCTTTCCTTTCCTTGCCTACCCCAACCCCAAGTTCAAGTTCAAGGTAGATAGGATGCCCCCCCCCCCCAGTCACTCATTTGGATTCTGTTCCTCCCTGGCAGAAAATGCCAACCATGGACTCACCCTCTGAGTTATTTATTTTCCAAATGTGCAAGGGAGGCTTTGGAACTCTCACCATTCCTAGAAAAGGGAATTAGGGCTGTGTGGAGAAGTCCAGGAAGAGGGGAGACACATACTGTTTGAGTTTGGGACCAAGGGCATCACCAAAGCTGCTTCTGCTGCTCTTCAAGGGACCCCAGAGTTAGCTCTCAGAAGAGGGTATCAGAGAAACAGGCTTAGGGCCATAGAATCTTGCGCTTTCCACTCACTCTCCAGTGGCCCATCTTGACCAATCTTGTATTTTACAGATGAAGAGACAGAGGTCCTCCCAGGGTTCTGACCACCTCTGTGTTTACTTTCTTCTTGCTGTCCCCTCTCCAACCCCCCAGTCATAAGACTTCATACTTTAGTGTTTTTTTCTAACACAAGTAAATTTCCCCATAGAGCTGTGGAATTCAAAAGTAGTTTGGGAAAGCCCTCTTCCCCCATCTTTTCAGTTCCTTGCCCACTTTAGGATTAATCTGGATTTTTATTTTAATATCCAAGTCTGCTGACCATAAAGATTTCCCGCTTTAGAGTGGGGAGAGGGACAAAGGGCTCTTGCTAGTTTTTTCCTCTCTGAATTTTCGTCCTGGGGCCAATGCCTGCCTTGCTAACAGGGCAGACTCATAGGCTGAAGCAGGAACAAAGCTTAAATGCATACCCACGAAAAACTGGGATGGGGGAATTTGAGTTCTCAACTCTATGACCTCGTGAATCCACTTAGCCTTTCTAGGGTTTGCTGCCCTTACCTGCATGTGAAGGATGTGAATGGGGAGAGCTCTGGAGTCTGCCTTCAGCTTCTCTCTATAGTGCTGTGATCTCAGAGGACAGAAATGGTCTCTTTAAGGTTTGGGAACAGTGACTTTTATTTTGATTCTCCAGAAAATCCTCAACAGGCATTTGTTTGAGGGTGTTAGCACTCATTCAGAAAGAGGTTATGTGGGTGTTCTAGTGGAAAAAGCTGGCAATGTCATTGTCTGGGACTGGGCAGAAGGAATGGGAAAACCAAGGTCTCCAGGTTCTTTGCTAAAACCTCCCACTCAACAGGGAATTTCAAGGCATTTCAAGCTGTCCTTGGGATCCTTCTGTCTCCTATTTCAGTCATGGATTTAGGGCATGAAGGTACTGGAGAGAACATCGAGTCTGGCCCATCCTCTTGATGGACACAGGATCTGAGGCCCAGGGCCATTTTGACATGTTGAAGGTTCATGGGCAACAGGACTAGGATTTAAACCCTAAATTTGGACTCTGACCCCAGTACTCTGTTGTTTGGGGGGGCCAGGGCATAAGTAGCATCTGTTGGGGATTGGGTGTGATCTTGCCTTCCTGATGGTCACTGGCTCTGCTTTGCTTACAGGTAGCAGGGAGACAGCCTTCACTTACGCAGTCAGTGCTGCCGGGGTGGTGAATGCCATGAGCAGGGCCTGCAGAGAAGGGGAACTGTCCACCTGCGGCTGCAGCCGAGCCGCCCGACCCAAAGACTTGCCCCGGGACTGGCTCTGGGGAGGTTGTGGGGACAACATCGACTATGGCTACCGTTTTGCCAAGGAGTTTGTGGATGCTCGGGAGAGGGAGAGGATCCACTCCAAGGGCTCCTATGAGAGTGCCCGGACCCTGATGAACTTGCACAACAATGAAGCTGGAAGAAGGGTGAGTATTCCACAGGGGACGGAGCCCTGGGTACCTCCTTCTCCTGTGAAGTGAGTCCTGGATGCCCACCCAGGCATGTTTCCATACTTGGCTGGCCCTCCGAGGCTTGTTTCTTCAGAAGAAGCTTGGCAGCTCAGCTGGGGACAAACCTTCTGGCTTTGGCTTCCCTCTAGAATGTTCTTAAGTGTGTTGCTTGACCAAGGAGAGATTTTCCCGGCTTTTTGAATTAGATCTCAGTGAAATCTGCCGGTGAGCTCAGACATAAAATCTTTAATACCCAACTTTACACGAGCCCTCCCACCCCCCACCCCCCCCATGGAGGATTGACATATTTGTGGTTGGCTCGAATTCTGGGAAGGGGTGAGATCTTGCCTGGGACCCTCTTGAAAAAGTTATTTCAGTGAATATCCAGCCGAGACGGACCCCTCTCCCCAGGTTTCAGCCTCTGGCTCTTTCCTTGCCTGCCTGGGCCCCTCCCTTTCTGAAATTAGATCACTCACCTTAGACTCTGACTTAAAAAAAAAAATACTTTTTCTAGGAAAGCTGCTGGGTTTTCAACAGTTTGGAATTTTATAGGTCTGACAGCCTGGCCAATCATGAGAGACACTTGGGAGGGAAGAAAAGAGCCCAAAATGTCCCTGAGAGGAATGTTCTTGCAGGGTGCTATAAACCTCCGGCGGCCGCCATGCTCCCATTTCCCCCTCTCCCCCTCCCCCAGGCTCCTCGTGAGGATATGAAAAGCTTCTCCACAATATTTAAAAACACCCCCCCTTTTTTTTTCTGTGGTTAAACACATGGTTTTTTATGGTTTCTTTAAAACGTTTGAATGAAAGGGTGTAAACTTTTCTTAACACTGGCAACTCAGAAAGCCAGAGTCATGATTTTTTCATAGTATATGCCAGAAACCTTCGCCTGGAGACTTTACACTTCTGTGTTTTGAGGTGAAGGGAGAAAGATAATCACGGAGGCCCAGCCTGGTGGAGCTGGAGAGGCCCCAAGAGCCCCTCTCCAGGGAGAGCCTCTCATTTCAGATGGGAACACAGAGGCAGCCCAAGGTGGCAAGGAGAGATCAGTGGGATTCGTGTGGGCACTGGTCATTTCTAGGTCCATTGCACGGGTGACAGAGACCACATGAAAGCAGAGCTTCAATTACCTTGTGTATTAATTGTTTTCTCCTGGGTGACACTCAAGGATTTGGTGACCACCCAATTGGGCCTCCTTTCATTGTTAATGGGATAAAGGGTAAACTTCCTCAGGAAGCCTAGCAGCATTGAATCTCTGGGTGCTGCCCCTGTTACCAGCCTCAGGGTGGGTCTTTTGTCCTGGCATTTACTTGATGTCTCCCTTTAAATGACTTGGGAAGAAAAGTGTGGCATTTAGGATGAGCACTGATTCTGTAGCCATGGCCCAGGTCCCAGAACACTGCTCCCTGCCCCAGCACCTCCCTGGCCACCTAGTGAAGGAGTGAGAACAGATCCTGGGCAGCAGGAAAGCATCTGGGTAGGGGCCTTTGCTGGCAGGTACAGTAGCAGTGAATGGAAGAACTATTAAGTTTTCTGGATGTTGGGTGGATATTGTCAGGTGACTGACATTCC